>JBCFXI010000710.1:0-116267 GCA_038496175.1 Ampulex compressa
CATGCATATATATATATATACGTATATATATATATATATGCATGTATGTATATGTATATGTATGTATATGGCAGTCGTGGAGAATCTTGATGTCCATAAACATTTCAATGCCATCCGGTTTAAAGATTAATCGTGGCGTGCACAGTGCAAAGCGCGGAAACTGCAAATCGAATGTTGCTTCGAAGTTTCTCGTAATACCACGATGCGCTCATTACTGAACGCGTTATTTAATCTCGTAACCATACAAGTGTCATTAACCGGTCCCATTCCCCAAGAATGGACTGTGCTTAATTGCGTCTCACGGTGTGAGACACTTCTTCTTAAGGCTGCAGGTAGCCACGTCGTTGAAGTAACTTTAAACCCAACACCTGCGGCTCTTGATAATTTCACACCTCGCTACCGTGGAAAGGACGGCGCATTATTCAATTAAGATATTTCATGCCTCTTCGAGTCCTTTGGGTGTATCTTCGTAAGTTGAATATTCAGGGCTTCAGGTGTTCACCTTGTTGTTTCCTTGCTTTCAAGTTCTTTCGCTTTTTCCACGTTAGGCTCAGGTTAAAGCCCGACAGCGGGACATTGAAAGTCAGGGGGACTACTCATTCAATATTCATTTCGTGTTTAGAAATATATGATACCTGTATCCACGAGGTCATCGTGTAAAAGTAACGAAAGTAGCCTCGTCATCTCCTACCAGTAACGACACCGGTGCGCGGTGTCACGATAACGGATCGTCATTCACGAAAAATCTTTGTAACGTACCATACTAACAAGGAGGAAACCACTTTGGATTATCGAAAATAAATGTATTCCAACGTGACTTAAGTTATTTATCTTCAACCGTGATAAATCCGTCTACTTTTCTCGCAAAGTACTACGTGCGAAGCGTACCTATAATATATAACCAGCGTTTGAAATATCATATTTCATTTGCGGATCCCGTTTATTATATTCTTTACAGGAATACATATACGCTTTCAGGAATCCGTTTTATTAAAGTTCATTATCGAATCGGTATTCTAATGGCCGGCGCGTTAACCGCAGCTTATATTTATTACATCGACATACTTCAGGGATATTTTCGAAGCGAGATTTGGCAAGAAATCCGGCATTCGTATAACACAATACTGCATTTGAATAAGCATATAGACACCGCGTGCGGACAAGTTATAAACGTAAGCAATAAAATCAGAATAGAGCGCGTCCACGCAGCAAGCGCGGCGTGCATCGAGAGTCAGAAATCGTAAACGCATGGAAAACTAACGAGACATTCCCCATCCAACGCGAAAGTGATAAAAGGTGAAAATCGGTTCGAAAATAAGAACATCTCGCGTACGAACGGTAGTTCCGTCTTTAGTAACTATTTCATCGGTGCTCGTGGAACTTAGCCCGATCCTGCTAAAAGTACTCTTAAGGAAGACTTGACAATTTATGGTCGCTTGGTTGAAAAGAAAGGAGGAAAAAAGGGGAAAAAATCTCAGACTCGGGAGCGGAGAGAGAATTCGCGGTTTCTCTATCCTCGTCGAGCGTTGAGGAAAAAAAGAAAAGACGTGGGGAGGAAGAAAGAGAGAGTTGGTAGCGGCAGAAGTAGCGGGCAGGCTCGAGGAAGACGAAAGGGCCCGTTTTAAAGAGGCGAGCATTAAAAACAACAATGTCATTACATTTTAACGACCTGTTCTTGGGCTGTGCCCTCCCTTTTAAGAGCGTTCGTTTGCAGGTATGTGGTCCGCGCTCTCACGCGGTTCACCACACCGAGAGGGAGGTCTTAAAGCGGCGCACACACTAGTTGCACGCGAATTGCCCCTTATCTTGCTCCATAAAATCAATCCCCTGTTCGTCGGGGCTTCGACGAAGTTTAAAAACCATGAGTGTCGCGCGTTTGCGCGAAGAAGTACATCGTTAATTCCTCTACCCTAAACCCTCTTACGCCATCGACCTCGGGCTGACTCGAAAGTAACCTTCCTTTCACGTGTTTTGTCTTAAATCAACTGTTGTTCTTTTTCTGGACTTTTTCGTGGATCATTGGAAATTAAAAGTCAATCGTCAATCGATTTATTGTTTATATGTAATCCTTATCTTTTTCTTTAACCACATTTGATTATAGCGAAGCGAAAATTAACGTATACTCAATGTGGAAATTTAAAAGAAACATCTATCAAAAAAGGTTAAAGTATTCAAGTGTACTAAGTTGGTTGCGGAAGGAAAGCTTCGATGAAGCGTTTTACGATAAGACAACAATATTCGTGTAATATTCAGGAACTTTAACGTTAGCTGAAGTATATTGAAGTTTCGACTTTGAAATTTGGGACTATGATAATATAGACTAAACTAGTGTCCGTATAGTTAATGAGTAAAGAATATCTATTTATCTTTAATGCTGTAAATTTTGCAGTATTATTCTAACAGTCGATATTGAATGATTTAACGTACAAACACATCTCATTACTCCTTTGCTTTGCGGCATGTGTATAAATAAATTTATTCCTTTAGCGATCTGAAATTCATTAGGTCTTAATACTTTATTGTTCTGTGTAACGTATGTGCGATTTTCCTGGCCAACAATTATTGGCGTCAGTCCCTTTTACCAGCGGTTATTAGCCGAGGTCACGAAAGCGCGACTTCGCACGACTATTATTAGATGCTATACAAAAATGGTTTTTTTCAGCAATAATTATACTTCGATTACTAATTGTGCTGCAAAGAATTGCGTAAATATCGTCAATCAAGAGAAGTAAAACCTGCGAGACATGCACTAGATTCTAAAGATCATTAAAAAAGTGTTGGACCTGTGGTAAGATAAACAACTTTGGCGTTTCACGCTAAAGAGTTAAAGAAATAAACGAGTTTTTCTGATCAGTACATTACTAGAATACGTTTAGTGATGTGCTATTGATTGTGAAAGTTTAATTTAAGAGTGATTTCAATCATGGCTGCCAACGACATATCGGATAAATGATTTTTAATTAAATACGTCTAGATCGGATCTAAATATAATCTAAATGGCGGATGGTCTAAATTTTAGAAGTTACCTTAAATTACATATGTGCGTAATTATTGGCAGTACCAATGCGTAGCTCAGCTAAGTTTCAATCGATCCGCGATACATGTTTGCCAACGCAAGAAATGATAATCATTGATTAATAATGGAAGTCGTACCAACAAAAAACAGAACGTGAACGTAGATTTACTCGACATTCGGCGCATTGTGAAATTTAAAAAAAATATAGCTGGACCGAATTCAAACTCCAATTTGTCAATCCAAAGATGAATTGAATATCGATAGATGTTAATCGCATACAATGGTTTGAGAGCGGGGAGGGGAATTAAATCTAGATTTAATCAAAATAATATGCACTCTTAGTTTTCGTTACTTAGAACACAATTACTATATACTCCCAAAATAAATTCATTCCTGTGTCTCAATTCGAATAAAAATACAAATCAAATTATAATCAGAATAAGCACAGTTCACAAAGTTGCGTCTGTCAACATCCAACCGAATACATCCTTCCTTCACCGAAACAAGATTTCGATTAACTCAAGACGCTAAAACCTTCCTTTACTCCAGCCTAAGTTCGAATCAACTTCAAAAAAACGATACCTGAAACGAGAAAAGAAGCGCATAGTGCAAGAAAACGAGACCGCGGCTTCCATAAATCCGTCTCACCTCAAAATCAACTTGGATCGACTCGATTCCTCCACAATTGCGTTCGGGGGTATCTTGGTTTCGGTCAAAATCCTATCGAAGTTATTAGCGAAATGAAAAAGAGGGTGCGAAGTTGGATTTATCCGACACTGGGCCCAGTATGAGGCCCCTCCTGCTCGACGACCCCTTCCACGGGTCGGTCCCTCCCCACGCACTCCGGGCACGGCGTGTAGCTTGCGAAGAATTAGTATGGGCGAAGTAACAAAAGCAGCAAGAAGTAACACCCAGCGGTGCGCGGGGTGTGGCGGCGAGGGGGGAAGAAAAAAAAGGAGCCGAGATGGCGCCACACGTCCAGCGTGTTTTTGGGGCATCCTCCGGTGCTGTTGGCAATCTTCCTTTTTTTTCCTCATTCTCCCTCGCTTCTCTCCTCTTCCTCGCACCGCTTGCCGATCTCTCCTTCCTCGCCGGGCTCTCGGCACCCTCGCCTGACCACGCTCTCCTTTATTTTGATCCCCCTCCCGGCCTCGGTACTTCGTGGCCCCCTATTAGTTCGCCCACGGCACCGTACGCTGGATGGGAAAAAAAGGTAGAGGGAAGGTCGAAGATACTCGCGAAACGTGAAATTGGGCTAAAGGGGCCTCGAGGGGTGGGGGAGTTCCATTAAAACTATGCTGCTCCGATTACGGTAACGACCCTATTCCTACGCAATCGAATTCTGCTACAGTTGCACTCTGATCGATCGGTAGCGCGTTATATTTGCCGCGGAGCGGAGTAAGGATTCTCATTAGGGTGTAACTTGGAATTCGCGAAGGCTCGAGCCGTGTGGTATTCGCTATAGGTTTTCCAAATTAAATTCAGCCTTTCGCCGATCGAGTACTTTTATGTGTATATATATTAGATTTGAGAACATCAAGTAATGTTGATTGTATACTAAGAAACCAAGGATTTTGTTATAATTTATACGATTGTGTAATTACGTATGGAGATGGAGGTATGTACGAAAACTGTGTGCAGATAATTCAGTAGTTTAATAATAATAATTCAAGGAACTGTTTATGGAATAGGTTATATGTATTGAATATATATGCACATGTAACCTAATCTATAAAAAGTTCTCCTTGAATTATTGTTATTATCGAATTAGTGAATTATCTGCACACAGTTTTCGTACATATCTTCATTTCCGTATGTAATTATATAATTCTATGAGTTGTAAGAAAATTTTGGATTACTTACTCTGTAACTAACATTATTTCATGTTTTTTTAAAATGTAATATATATGTGAAAGTACTTGATTTACAAAAGGGTAAATTTTATTTGCAAAAGCTGTATAGGATAATGATCATTTTTCTATGTGCTCCAGTTTTATAGAAATCAGTTGTAAAGCAGATGCCTCATTACTTCTTTGCGGGATTTTGAATTGAACTGCGAGGACCTTTGGGGTAGCGAATTTTTTCAAAATTGTTGGTGGGGTCACGTGAACGGTTCCACCCATATGAACTAAAGTTTTGCTGCAGTTATATTTTGATTTGTCAATAAAACAATACTGCGGGCATACGGTTTTACGTATTATTGCTCTTGACTTAAACACCATTTACTGACCTTTGAAACAATATTCCATTGCACAGGGGGTTAAAGGTTTCTATTAAAATCCGCTTTTAAATTCACGGAGATTTGAAAACTACGTTATTCATGATACGGTACGTTACTTTATAACGTTCTCTATTTTTGTTGTGCACTGTAAACATTATAATACAATAGGTATTTTATTGGCTCCTATAGGATGTTTTATACTGGACAAACAAAAAATTAAGTTAATGCCGGAAGTGATAAGTTTTTGATGTCCACGATTGTTATCTTTATTTCTATTTCATTGCGTCATTTATATACGTCATTAATTAATACTATGCGTGTTTTTCTCTGCATAAGTTACAAATTGTTTTACGTTATTCAGAAGATCATTTGTTCGTACTCGTAAATTTATCGCATTTGTACTGATCAGTCAAGAATAGAGTTTTTCGTCGAATAGACTTAAATATTACTTTACAACTATGTATGGTACGAGATCTATGCAGTTGTAACCTTCATTGAGTTACATTACACATTATTATTGTGCCTCCTTCTTTCATAATTAATAAAGGAGTCGTTATTTGATCAATTAAATACTAAAATGCGTGTATTCAGGTAGCACATTAAACTTTTTTATTTTATAGTTTACAACGTAGATGGTTATCTGTACATTGTATTATTGTAACCTAAATATATTCATTTTTAGATACATGATTCCTTTTTTTAAATAAAATAATTATATTTTCATAATTTTAAAGTACCAAAAAATAGTTTTAAAAAATGGGAATTCACATAGTAGTTATAATCTATGTAATATCAAATGATTATTTTTAGCATATGAATGAAAAACATAGAATGCAGTAATCCCTATCCTTAAATTAATTTTTATTAAACGGTAAATCATTTTTTTAAACGTACTCAAACTCTCAACGTGAACAGAAAGTTAATCAGAATATAAGATGCCGGTTAAGCATGAGAAGCACAAAAACTTTATGCATCCTGAATTTAAAGTTCCTACTGCTATGCACGTGCGTGCAATGTTAGTAGCACTAGTTTTTCTACGCCTTGGAAACCTCTGCTTCCTTCCTTTTGCTTTGGTATTCGAATGCACCACGTAACACAGGTATCATGAACGTCGAGTGCTTAGAGTATCTCTCTGGTTAATCATCATAAAGCTTGCGTAATATTCATCAACGATTCGCATGTTTTAGCACTTCAACCTTTTTTGATCCCATCGTATTTCCAAATATTATCGTGTTTAGGAGAATTTTTGCGTGTCCTTCGCCCTTCGTTACATTGCTTTTTTATCCTGAAAGGGAGATAAGGGTGCATTTCAGTTTTGATATAGTTTAAGAAATCATAAGGTAAACATACAGGTTACTTCATAGTATGTAAACTTGCAGCTTCATTTTGTGTTAATAACAGAATACAATGTGCAAGTAAAATAAATAGGAAATATATATCCTTTGTCAAAAATAAATGTTTTGAATCAGGTAAAGTTTGGAAAAAAAAAATAATTACTCAGATTAAATCTAACACAGGCGCCATCTCGACGAATAAAGAGAGATGAAAATAAAATTAAGGCCTGAATTTCTTACGTGTAATCAGAAGTAGAATACTCACAAGATCTACGCACCAATATGACTTCTATACAGATTTGCACAGTACGTACAAAAAAGTATGGATTAACACAAACATCATTTTTTCTTGTGGAGAATATGTTTACTTTTTATTTCATTTGTTTAAAAATACGATATGGTTACGGAAACAGTACTTAATTGTTTTGTCTGCATAACGGGCTGTATTTTAAATACCGCAGATTGTTGATGGAGAAATGCATTATTTGCATTATTGTTTGAATTTTAAATTTCAGTATCCTTATGTCCCATAGCATAGTACAAGTGTTCAGAGCGTCCCAAATGTTTTGTCTGCAGGTTTAATACGACATTATGAAGATACATGATACATTTACCTGACATATTATTTAATTAATATTTATCATTGTTTCACGTAAGTCTAAACGATCGCTACTACATACTCATTTACCTACAAAACAATTGTATTTACCTTTATTTTGATTTACTTTTATTTACCTATTACCTTTATACTCTCAAAATACTATATTCCCAAAGCTTGCCACTAAACCCCATTGTAAAAAATATATCTATATTCAGCAGTACCAACTTCATCGATATATCAAAAAAAATATCGAAAATTGTACACAATTTCCACAAAACAAACCCTGAACCGCATACTCCTAATTCTACGGGGCTTTACTCTAAATCCAGAGCGAATCTACTCCAAATCCATTTACTCTAAATCCAATTATTTAAAGACGCGGCAAGTCCCATCGAGGTATCAATCGGTATCAGTCCCGCTTTCTGGAAGCCGGCGTACGTCACTCAAGCCGAATGATTCGTAGGTGTTAAGCTCGAAAGAATGGAATTAATTCCGCCCGCTGACCCGCAATGTCCCAAGCCCGTAGGGTTTTTTTCGAGGTACCAGCGAGACGGAGAGAGAATCGGTCCGTGCTTATACGGGCCGGCGTCCTTTGTGCGGCCCGCCTAGGCTCGGAGGCGCGTCAAATTTGCTTGAAAATCAAATTAATCTCGCGGCTGGGCGCAGGACCCTTCGTCTCTCATTCTCTCTGCCTCGCTCCTTCTCCCTTTCGCTTTGCCTCTTACCCTCTCTCCTCTCCTCTTCCTCTGTCTCCTTTTCATTTTTACCCCCTCTCACTTTCTCTCTCTCTCTCTCTCTCTCTCTCTCTTCTTCTTCTTCTCCCTTCCTCCCTCGTACGCCTTCTCCATCAGCGTCGCCCCGTGAATCCCCTCTGCCGCTCGTTCTGGAGAGCCAACGACAGGAGCAAATCGAGGGGTACAGGCCTGGGAGGAGGAGAAGGTGGAGAAGAGGTGGACTAGAGGTCCTCCGCACCACCGACATGGACCAAGAGGCGAGAAGAGAAGGTGGCGCAGCAACAAAGAGCTTTCGACTTCTGGCTGCGGCCGTACCAGGGCTGTATTTAGTCTACGACTTGAGATTATCGATCGTAGGAAACCATCCGATCAGGTGCCACAGTGCTGTAGCGGATAAAGGGTTGAGGGCTTTCTCGCGGGAAATGTCCGTGGTCGAATCCTGGTCCATTATACGCCAAGGCCAAGTGCAAGCCTGGAAAATGTACTGATGCATTCGCTTCCTAGGGAAAGTTGATTGGAGAAAAAATACTTTTATTGAGTCTATATCTTTTATAGGGGTCAGTATAATGTTTGGGTGGAATAATTGAAACTAAGAGTTTTACTGCTTTCGGTAGAGATAAGTAGAAAATAAGCGTCCCGGAAAAGGAAGTATGGGAAATAATGGGTTAATAAATAATGTAGGTTATACATAGATTGCAGATATGATGGTTTGGAGTGCACCTTAAAGAGTAGGATAGACGAAATTATTGTAGCATTAGATGCTGGGAAATTAGGTAGAAAATAATAAGTAATCTTATTTGTGGTCTTGCGCAATATCCATCATTACCTGAAAGATGGAATAACCCAGGAAGGACTAAAAAACGAGCAGATGTTGATAGCTACTTTTTTCTTAATTAATTACTTCAGTTTTTGTTGATCCTCCACGACTGAGTATAATTCTCAAGTAATGTTTAATTTACTCCATTTACTCCAAGTTGATTTTATTCTATTGTTTCACCTCGATTCTGTGGTCCATTAGAAATAATCGATCGTAACCAGGAGGCGATAAAAGAAAACACTTGCATAGGATTTTCGTAATGCATAAATATTTGATCTTTCTTACGAAAAATTCAAATTTGGCTCTTGCTCATCACTATTAGAGAATCTTCTACGTAATATGTACAATGTACATTCCGTAATTTCAAGTCAATCTTTAAAAAAGAAATCGTGCACTAAATAACAGTCGATGATGAAGTATAAATAGATCAAGAACCTGGCGCATGCCTCTTTCATTCGCTTTCAAGTCTTCCTTCAATTGGCACGAATGAATGCTATCTCAAAGACTAAGAGTATCTTCTTCTTTTTCGATAACCAACGATTATCGTTCTAAAATTATGACGCCTAAAAGTTCTTTAGCAATTCAGGGTGATTGTTTGAAATATATATATATATATATTAAACAAATGGTCCTTGCGAGCAGTCATAGCTGCACAATTACAACTGCTCGTAAGGACCATTTATTTGATTTATACACAATTACGAGCAAAAGGATAGCCCGGAGTAATAATATCTGACAATTTGAAATTCATTCGTGGCAGTATTGCTGGTGTCTCGTCGTTTTATCGAAATCAGTAGTCCCTCGGTTTGGGACTTTGGACCCCATAAAGGCTTACTACGTCCCTGTTACATCCTATTCGGTCATTCAAATCTCCGCTCGTAGAAATGAGATGGGCGGCAGTATCGTGTAGCTGCACACCTATTCTTCACCGGTGCGTATAGGGTGATTCAGCAAGGGTTTGCCGAGAACCCTAATTTTCGACGCGCATTGTGCTTAGATTAATTTGACACAAGTGGCTATTTAAACGCATCAACGTTTTTTAACATTTCATCAATGCCCTAACGTAATACTCCATGTACAATCATTTATACTAATCAACCTTTGCGCGATCTTCAATCTTACGCTCGTGTAATCCGTTGTAATAATCCTTGAATACAAATCGTGGTGTATTTAAAAATAAAAGATATAATCCAGCTCATCTCGGCTGAAGAGCACTTCACGTACCTCGTCTTATCGTGTTTCATAAGCACCTCTGAGACCGATAAGCACTCTTTGTGTTCTGGAATGAAACGAGCATTTCACACCGAATGTCTATCGAAATAGCAGGTATTAAGAAAAGATATCGATACACGATATCGATTAGCCCATCGTAAAATCCCGTGGATCGGGATTATCCCCTGTGCGATTATTGGAATAGAATTTCAAAATCGAGGATCAAAACTCAAATTGTAATCGTGCATTAATTCCTGTCGGTATCATTTAATCTCTCGTATCCATATCGATCGACGAACTTCCCCGTGGCACGGCGTAGCCCTAATCGGTTCGTGGTTCTCGGAATTCGAAATAAGAAACGGAAGATCGGGGAGGAGTTGCGCGAGAATAAAGGGGAACGAAGAAAAGGAGCAGTTCTCTGAACGAAATGGGAGAGGAAGAAACTGGCGAGGGAGAGGAGGGAAGAAAAGAGCGGAGATCGGAATTGAAATGCATCGGAGGGGAACGAAAAGTCGATCCTCTCTCGGAAATACTCGGGACCAATTGTCCGTGAAGGGACGAGATTCCTTCTGTTGTCAGGAATTCAACTCGCGAGACCAACGACAAAGTGAATTCCTGAAGGACGAAGGATGCACGAGGGGTTCTTAGGTTCTCCGCGGTTAAGCAGATCCGAGATTTCTGGGCCCCAAAAAGGGCCAGAGCTCTCGTAATTGGACCCGCACGTCCTTTTACCTTGTCGTTCGTACCACTTGTTTCTGTTAATCCTTCGAGGATCGAGGAAGATCGTACCATCAGATTGACACTTTTTTTTCCCTCGTCCGACGTGATCTTGGGGATACTCGTGTCTAGTTGGTTTCCTGATACCAAGGCCTCTCGGTTATCAGCGTTTCCCAAGAAGCAGGAATGTCGATAACATCTAGATCGTTATGGAAATCGATAATTCCAGATAAAAATATGGAATCGATACAATTGCCACGAAAGAGCCAAATATTTTCGAACTGGATATATTATTTTTCGAATCGGAGCTTCTGCGTTGATTCTGCTAAGATTCACGGTTCGGTCGGATTTGGCAATGTTTATACTGTTTATTAAATGTGTATAGTTGGCGTAAGGGACAGATCTTTTTCATCGACAAGTATCTGTCCTTACAATACGGTTTCTGCTTTGGAATTTTGTTCTCGATATTTGTGATTCAGAGTTTAAAACCTTGATAACGCGTGCTAGATAATGTACGTTGCATATACAGGTGTTGTGACCTGGATTTTATATTGTTTATCAAATCCAAACCAAGGAGTGCAAGGAGTCAAACCTCTTTATCGAATAAATTACCGTTCGCTAATCAAGTTTTTTGTATATTTACGGTTTAGTGTCACAGAGTTTGAAACGTTGGTGTTGAATAGAGTAAATCTTGTTTTTATTTCTGACATCTTGAATCTGCCACTATTAATCAGATGGATACATGCTGAGAAGTACGATGATAATCCGTTTGATCAACAAGATATGCGATCTCAGAATACAATATCTACAATATTCTATTTTTAGTATTTCCGCTTCTGGATCAAAGAATTTTGCACGTCTTTGCTACAAAGAGTATTATTTCAAATACGATATCCAAGTTACTGAAGTCATAAAGTCATTTATCTGACAAGCGGTGCTTCACCGATCTTAATATATTTAGGTCTATATCTACAACTAGGAGTTCGCGAGGAGTAAATATCTATCCAATTATGAGAAAAACTCTTCCTGAGGAGAATCTTAAAGAGAAACAGTGCTCCATTTCACAAACTTTGTGACGCAGAAACGAGCATTGGAGTCTATATTTCTGATCCCAGATTCACCATACCTTACAGGAACTTTTCCTTATATCAACTTTAAAGGCATAATTACAACTATTACAATGATACAAAAGAGGCCTACTATACTGCAGCTCCGCTGGTTTGGAATCCATCTTGAACAGTAGGCCCCAGGCCGAATGATCTTAGCAGTCGGTGCTGAAAATTCATTAAGATACACAAATAAATAAATTATATCAAAATTTTCATCAACATCTAAAAACGCTTCTTCATCGATATGTAAACACTTTTCCTATAAATCATTACAAATTAATCCGCATAACTTCATTCAAATTAGCAAGCACTAGAGCCATCATATCTCCTCAGATTAATGAAAAAATATCCGACCCAAGAATACACACATTTCCACATCCATATCGAGAATAACATCACAACTCACTCTCATTTTCAAGCCATGCTTCATTTACTCGTTTCACTCCAAGCGGACTTACCCACGATACACGTTCTCGCCTCGAAGTCTATGAATTTGGCATGTCCTCCTCGAGGAAGCGAGCATCGTGTATGCAGGTCGAGTATCTCGAATCCGGTACTATTTATGGGAGGGACATTTACGAGGGATGTACCCTTCCCGCTCGCACCGAGCACACGGCGATCTCCTCTTATCTTGGGATCTCGGAAACTCAAAACTCGAGCATCTCCCCCGGAGAAAATCGTCGGATCGGCCCTAACGATCTGTGAATGAAATCCTGGCCGCTCTGTCGCCAATAACGGAGCCTAGTTTCCACCTTACTCCCGACATTCCTTCGAAATACCGGCGGTCCCTGTCGGTCCGTTTAATGAGCACTCGATGATCACTGGGCTTTATGTAACCGAAATCTTGGGCGCGACAGTGCTGGACGCGTCGATGGCGAAGAGGGGAGGGGGGGTGGGGGCAGAGGGGAACAGAGGAAACGGCGCTGCAGTACCACGAGAAATTCCGGTGACGTAATTCCAACCGGTCGTTGAACCTTGCACCTCGTGAGGCGCATGGCGGATCGCGACTTTCATTCACACGGGGCGGGAGAGAAAAAATACCGAAGTGCAGCACACGTGCGGCTGTGTTGTATATTTATAACGAAAATGGTGTCGAGTTTATCGAAAGGACGGCCACGGTTGGGTTTAACGAGGTGAGCCTCGCGGATGGTCTTCACGGATTTAAACGAAATTGGGCAGGTCAACAATTCCGTATACGCGACAAGCGCGATCGTAAGTATAGCCGTATTTGTGATGCTGGAAGTGAGGAAGTACGTGTAAATATTGGTTGAGAGAGTAAATTGGAATAATCTACGATTTTTGGAATCGTAATATTTGGTGTTGTGCTTCGGAAATTGTGACACGAGAAAATTGTTTTGGGATGGAATGTGAAGCTGGGACCAAGAATTTCGAGACTTCGATACTTGTCGTTGGGTTATAATCGTTATCGAATTTCAATTCGTTGTCCTCAAATACGAGATTGGACGATTTTTTTTCAAGTTTATGCGTATTTACTACGTACGTGATGGGCTGTATACTACTGTTATTACGACTACGCTTGCGATAGATATGGGCTTACCGTCTTGCTGAAATGCATTGATGTCGATGTGGGCCGCTGAGTCTCCTTGTAAGACAGGCATAAAACGCTGTTACGAGTCGTTTAGCACCTTTTCAGATCATCGTATTCGCCTTAGGTTTGAGTAAATGTGGGTGGCATATATTAGGGATAGAATCACTGGTTTTTCAGGAAGTGTTGTGTCAAAAATCGTATTAAAAATAAATTTGGCAGCGTTGACAATATAAATATCTTATCGCAAATGTGAATGGCAATATTGGGGACGGAGTCGCTGATTTTTTAGGATGCGTTATGTCAAAGCCAGGAGAATTTGCACTTTAGGTTTGAGTACGTAAATCCGCAAAGTATTCGTGTATCGATATTACGATTTCAAACGAGTCGTGTTAAGTTGGAGGTGTAATATCGTTTTTAATCTTATGAAAGCAGTAATTACGGATGATGCATTAAGTGGAACAAATTGACATGAAAATTGCACGAATCCTGCGATGGCGTAACAAAATATGTACGTTTCGATTAGCAGGAAAAGATAATCGTAGATAACGTTGTCTGAACACATAAGTACCGATATCTAACGATATTTACACGTGAAAGAAATAATATCTATTGTGTAATTTTGTGAAATAGCGATTATTACCGATTCATTACAATAAAAGATTGCATAGATATATTGCTGGATTGTTGGCACGATACAATTATAGATACCATTTAGTATACCGACTACAGCGATGATGGATGATTCATGATTTAATCAGATTCGGTATAAACATTATGTGGCTTCCCTAACAACGTCATTTAAGATACACAATTAGATTTATCAGATTGTACACGACATATCATCAATCTATTATACGGAATGCTCCGCATGCCACAGTTTTATGAGTATCACGACACCGTACGATCTGTTGCACAGAAATGTGTCATAACAATATCGTGGAGATCTTGGAATGAAAAAATATATAAACAGTAAGGAGCAACTATCGATGATCTGTATTATAGAGAGATTATGACAATCTTCTTTTCTTCATATTGTTCCAGACGTCATGGGATACGCGTGTCATTTGGTAGCGACTGCCGTCGCTTTAGTCCTTCATCCCACTCTCCTAGATGCCCACCGCGAGCACAAGGTTTGTCAACCTCTGTACTAGGTTGTTCGATAAATTCATAGAACGGAAATCAAAAAACGATTTTATAGTTGCAAAAGTGACTTTAAAAGCCCAAAAACTTTAAATCAAAGTTTTAGACCAAAGATTTTAAAGTAAAAAGTTAAACTGGAAGTTAAAGACTTTGCACTAAAAAGACTTTGAAAGTTATAAAACGTTCCTAATGTTGCTGACAAAGTCGTACTTCAAGCTGTTTTTGTTGCATTGTTAACGAATACGGAATCCACTGCGCACGCAGCATTTTAAAACTCAAAACTTTATTTGAAACATTGCAAAAAAAATATTGAAACTTTTTCTGTGTTCTTATGAAACATGAAATATTAATATTGATATTTTAGTTCTACCATTGACGAATACATTGAGCTCTGCAAACTTATCGAACAACCCAGTATCGGTTAAAACGAGTAAAAAATGCCCACGGAGTGTGCTTGAACTTGTACCTCCAATCGCGACTTCCTGTGTGTTTTTAAGGTGCACAATATCGTTCTCTATCCGGACAAACACAGCTGGTGCAACACTACGCCCATAAAGCAGGTGGTCACCTGGCCGCAATGCTCTTCGCAGGAGTTGGATAACAACGTTTGTGTCGGAGCCTGTTTCTCATATATGGTGCCCCATAGTGAGCCCTCTGCACCCGGCGATCTTATAAGACCTTACTGCGATTCCTGCCAACCCCTCGACAGCGTCTGGCACACGGTAAAAATTCTTTCGAAATATTATATAATATACTTTGAGAACGAGCGAAAAATATTGTCCTTCGTCGAGAGTTTTTACGAGAAAAATCGAGACATAAGAAATAATCAGCAAGCCTTATTTAGCAATTCTTTGTACAAAGGGTAATATTATATTTGGTTAAATAGTATAAAGTAAAGTATATTTGGTTAAATCGATCAAGGAAACAGGACGTTTATTGCATTGCAGTGTTTCAGACATTTGAATAATTAGAAAAGGATAGTTTGTCAAAAATTCCATGAACGTAAAATATGCCGGTTTTGTGAATAACATAATTGAAAAATTCTCTACAACTAATATTAAATTGGACTTGCGTAATATAATTGGAAGAGTTTACATCCTACAGATATTCTTCGCCACCTATCTCTGCTCGCTGAGAGATCAGGACCCTTCAAATTTATTATTAGCCAACCACTCAAGAGAGAATTTTCCTCAATAAGCTCATAACAGAACCAGTGTTTATATTTTGATTTATTTATTAATACCATTATATCAGAGGTATGATTTTAATTTCCTATTACAAGCCACTTAATCTTTTCTCTGGTTTTTTTTTTATCAAATTTATCATTTTAAGTCATGCTTCTTTATCTTTGAATTTAGTCCAGAGCTTGACAAGAGTCACGCACAGTAGATCTCAATAAAGGAATTTTCCTTAATTTTTAACGTCCTTTCCTTTGAACGCAGGTGACCTTGGACTGTAAGGACGAGGAAAACAAGCCCATCACCATGCAGAAAAAAGTCCAGATTATTACAAACTGCTCGTGCAGCTCCTGCATGGAGACCTCGAGGATCAAGCCGGATTACAACACCCTGCTTCAATCCTTAACCGAGGAAACCCTGGACAAGAACGTGAACGTGGCCCACGAGACTCCCGATCTGCTGCTGAACCCAAATCTAAATTCTTCAAAGAACACAACCAGGGACGGAGTGCAGGCAAACGAGAGGTTCCTCCAGCAGTTCAAGCAACTGAAGGGTTCAGAGAAGCTGGACGAGTCCGGCGCCAAGGAGCTGCTCTCCAAACTGGAGGGTGACATCGACCTGGAGAAACTGAGGGAGCTGCTCAAGAAGTACATCCAGGAGGACGAGAAGCTACACCAGCACCAACATTCGCATCAGCATCAGCACTCGTCTTCGGGTAAGCAGCAGCAACAGCACCATCCAGCTACGACGATGCTCCATCGTGGTCCCCACCATTCCATGGTCCTTGATTCGGATGTGAAGGAAAAGATTGACGTGGAGCCCCATTACCTCCATCCAGCGGTAGCTGGTCAGGAGATCAGCTACCACGACAACATCTTGGTGGACAAGGATAAGAAGAAGGATTTCTGAGAAGTGCGAAAGGTATCCGTCGCGAGTTTATCGCGCGCTTGGTCGATTCGAGATCCTGGACTACCGGAGAAGGTTGTTCCAGGTTGTCATTGAGAAGGGCCTGAGAAAGTGAAAATCCATTACCTGATTCGGGATTTACTGTGGAAGACATCGTGCTTGGTTCGATTCCCGACGAATGGACTGTACAGCCTTGTGGATCTAACATTATTTGCTTAGCGTGCGGTTAGAAAGGAGTGAGAAGGACCGATCTGGATAGTAAAATCTTACAAGACGCACCGAAATTTCTATGGTCGAAATAAAACAATCGAGAGTAATCAAGTCTTGCTGCTTCTTGTTTGAATATTGGCATTGTTGTCTATCTGTTATGAACATTTTTTGATTGTCGTGACTAAATACAGGGTAAAACATTGTGTCGCCCCAGAAATAGGTGTTTTATTGTACGAGTATCTCATTGTATCAACGTTGCGGTATTTGCTTCGAAATATTTTTCACGCGACATGTAGAACCGACTGCATTTATAAAATGCAGAAAATCTCTTAAAGCTGTCTTTATTAATTATGTGAAAATAATTTTGTATCGTTAATTCTAACTGAACGCTAATATTTCACTTGTGTAGACAGTTGAATAATTCAAATAGGCATGGTATTTCTCTTAAACATTTACTAATGTTTGTGGAAACTACTGCAATTTCGTAAGGGAATTTTTATTATCCGCGTAAGCGCAAAATTTGTGTTATATCGATACGTCAAAGTAAATTCTAATGCTTCTTACTGCCATTAACGGAGAGCGGACAGTTTCAGCACGGCGTCATTGTAGAGTTTGAACGTATATTCTTTCTCGTCAAATATGTAAAGTACAAAAACCTTGCAAACCCTTTAGTCACTGTTAAACCGACATCCGTTGTAACATATGTTGTCTCATCTGAAGAAAATCAAATTCCAGATCTGAATTACTCTATACCGATTTCTTCTGGAATTCAACGGTCGAGGAATCTTATCTGACGAAATTCGAAGAGCGGTTAAGGGAAATCCGATTGAGCGTCGCAGGTGAAACTCGTAAGACCCGAGGATCTACTTCGCGAATTTGAAATGCACTCGACGAACCACTGGTTCAAGGGAATTAATGTCAAGTGGGACAGATATAACCGATTAACACGTTCCGTGCCGCGTGAGGCGTATACGCCCCACGCTGAACTTTCTATTTAGACTATTCAGAATTTTCCTTGCAAAACGAACAATTAAAAAGGAAATGTTTCGTACCAATTATGAAAATCGTAAGACATACGTTAGAATCAATTTGTAATAGTCATGTACACCCCGCATGGCTCGAACAAATATCAAAAATAAGTCCCAAAGTAACGAAATATCGGTCTGCCACGGAACGTGTTAACCGTCACAGACGTAGTCCAGGTTACGATTGTTTCAGAACGACGCCAACTAACGACTTATTGATAAATAATACGCATCCTTATGTACACAACTCATTATAGATCAATAACACGTTAAGCAACGAGTTGTTTGCAAGAGAATAATAATCGTGCTCTGCGATAAAACCATTCTCCTTGCAATCGTAATGTAGTTTAAATCTGAGGCTTACCGTCACTTGTACTAACAGAATTGTCCTTATAACGATACCATCGTGTACAGTATATTCTGCTGGAAAGGTACATGATAATATGCAGCATTATTTTTAAATAATTCTCTCGAAAGCGAACATATGGAAAATTGTAATTCACGATGCAACAAAGCTTTCTATGGAATATCTCGATTGTGATATGAAGCCAGCACTGTTCGTTACACATTCGTTATCAGTCATTTTATGGAATAACTATCCAGTATAAGGTACACGATATAACTGTCCTTTCGTAGCCCTATTGTAACTTAAGTAACAGCATCGTTTATGATAGGTTGTTATGATAACTAAATGTACGAACAACCGTATTTTCTGGTATATCCATTTTTTTTTTTTTTTTGGGAACATAATTCTATCGTAACCTGGGGTAGGTTTGTATCTCAAAATTAACATCATGCACGCGGTCGATAGTGAAGGAGACGAGGAGGGGGGGCAGAGAGAAAAATTTTAATATATTCAATTATTATTATGTTGATTAACTATTTAAGGAATACGCGCGTTTAAGCGTCCCCTTTGATTTATACCTGCACTGCACACGTAATTTCTGTAGCTGGGTCAATAGGCGCGTAAGCGCGTCTTCTGTATCTCATTGGCTGCTTAAAAATATACTTTATATCATTACTGTTCTCGTAAAGAATAAAACGGAATCGGCAACGACCATGTGCTTTTCTTTTCTCCGACCTGACCCTCCAATAATTTTTTACGATTATAATAGAAATTTGTATCCATCCTGCACCTTTTTTTTTTTATATGAATGAGGCTCTTTGCCATTAATCTTAGCAGAATCATCAGGAAGACACTTAATTAAAAGAATTCGTTGTCCTTTCCTCATCTTCGGGGAATCTTTTCAACGGAATAAATTCAGGAGCCTTTGACAAGTTTATGCATACGCGGAAATTGATATCGGAAAAAAAATTCACGTGCGTCATTTCCTAGTAGATAGAATAATTCAGATGCTTAACACGATTATTTCACTCGGGGCATAACTTGGAATTTTTACTTCTACGAAGTGTAAATTTTTTGCTTTTAACAAAACCTATCGCAGTTTGTATTTTTTTTTTTTAACGAGAGAGATTTTTCGATTTGTGCAATATATCCGTTTTTTTATTTCCTATATTTTTGGTTCTAAATAATATTATCGCTCGACACGCCGACCTTGATGTTTGCAATAAAGGCGTAAAACTTATTGATCAGGCATATGTTTCTAGAAATAATATGCACGATTGAATTGCTTGCGATCGTTGCAGATTGATTATTGCATCGAGATGTGAGACCGGAGATAGAACACATCTATAATAACACACGATGTACGTAACGCCGCTGTGTCTTACATTCATGAAATTGATAGTAATTTATGCTCTTTCGTAGATAACGACTAATCACTCATGTAACACTCGATTCCGCAATATCTATTCTTGACTTCATTTATCAGCTAGCTCCGCGCTAATTCTCTACTTACCATTAACTCTCAGTCTCTTAACAATTTCTGTTTTTCTCATTGCAGAATTAAATGTTGTAATACTATCAGGTATAAAATACATCGCGATTTTATATACAGCGGCTTAGGTTTAAACAAATTGATAAACAAAGCACACAAACAGAAGTGATATTAATGGTAAAGCAATATTTTGATATTGAATTTTCGATGTTAGAATGTTCTATATATATATATATATTTTTTTTTTTTTAAACATACGTTAGAAGTATAATATGCGAAATAAAGAGGTTTTTAAGTAAGACATATTTCTATCGAAAGCAATATAATATACGTCATATCAATGACGCAGTGAAAAAAAAAAACTGAAAATTTTAAATGCAGTCGTTATAAAATTTCGTGTTTAGACAGACTTCCTTTACCCGCATACACGGATATTTATTGAATCAGAATTTTTAAGCCTTCTGGTTAATATTTTTACAAAGAATATCAGTGTAAGTATAGAATGTATATATCGACTAAATAACAACACGATACCAATAATATTCGATTCAATACTGATCCATAAGTTTGTGTACTGATTGCAGTGCTGTTATATGTAAGCATCTGTTTTTTTAAAAACCTAATTTATTAATTAATACACGAATTTATTAAAGCTAAATGCAAATAAATAGTGATTAACACGCGACAATCTCTTGGCAGTCTGAGAGGTAAACATGTAAAAAATGTCGACATCGGCTCAGATCGTGGCGCGTATTCGATCGTTTTGAATAACCAGAAACGGAGACACAAGAAACAAGAGCGTCCAAAACGAGATTGGTACCTCGAAGCAATACTTTCAACGATACTTTCTCTTCTCGAAATTGTCCGCAATCTGTCAGTGACAGCCGGATAAGGAAAGTGCGCACGCACGTGCTCGACGATTCTACACAGTAATCCACGTTTTAATTTGTCTCCCGCCATGTATTGGGCCTTTCATTTCCAGTACGAAAATGACAGAAAAGAAACTTTCGATATTTCTTCGACTGCAAAATAATTCAGCTAATGCATCGTAGATGAAATAAACATCTTGAGCAATACAGAATGTGATGTATGTTAGCAGTGTGAAAATTAAGTAAAAATGATTTATAATGATAAACACTGGTAATGCAATATAAATTGAGATAGGGAAATTAATTTAGAAAGGTTTTTTTCCAAATTTTGGCGTGTATCAATTGTTCTGGAACTAGCTGACTAATCTAGATAATTAAAATGAATTTCTATGGGCTTTCGTATAGGTTACATCTAAACTCAAAACAAGAGACTTTATCGTGACGTTCTCACGATATTCCACATTTTTTTTAGATATTCATTTTACTACATTAATTTTAAGGAAATGAAGAAATTAATAACAGTTCACACAACAGCTCTCTGGTTTACTAATAATTTGTAAAATTATAGTAAAGTGAAGTAAATTTTAAAAAACTGTCCAAAATTCCTACTAGCTTGGGTTCTTTGACTTTCCAGATTAAAAGAAATCATTCAAAGCTCTGAAACAAGGATCGTATTTTTATTTAATGTCTGGGTATCGTCTGTTAAAATTCTGTATCAGTAATAAGTAGGTTTCTAACTCAGATTATTTCTTTTTCATTCGATTTAACCTGTCGACTATACCATTCTCTTCAAGTACTCTCCAAGTATAATTGTTTTATGTATGTTCGATTTGGACATCGAATAGTATGATTATTTATCCTGGATTTCATGATTTTAAGATGACCCTCACTACTGTATATACAATATATACATCATATCTATATAAATGCTCCTATATTTCAAGGAACGTGTCCGGTATTCGTACAGACGAGAATATAAATTCTATTAGTGATCTTGCATCGAACAGAAAATAATAATATAAATATTATTGTTATAAATATTACGTTAATCCGTCACTGGTTTGTGGAAAAGATTAATTAGATGTTACTAATTTTTCATGCATAGGCCATCGTGAAAAAAAATATATACATTACATGTAAAAACTCCCAGTAACACTGTTCGGAATAGTAACCCAAATTTTCCATGCCAAGTCGCAAAACGAGTTTCTTACCTGTTTCCCCAACACGTGTACTCCTATCAGGCATTTAATAATATTACAAGCTAAACAATTTTACAGCACGAACTGACCTAGATTACTGAAATGAAGCATTTAACAAATATATTTTAAAAGTATTATTTATTTAACTTACATACGCATATTATAGATTTATTATCACAATTTTAACGCGAAATGGAATGAGTAGTTTTACCTATAAAGAACAAGTTTTTGCCAAACTACATATAACTGCATGCACACCAGTTGAAGCATTGTAGGCTTGCTGTTCATAATTCTTAAGAATCTAGGTAAAATAATTCAATGGTGTTATTCAAGTATTTAATAAGAGATGTAGGCGATAATTTACCCAAAACGTTATAAGAAGTCGTTAATAGCAACTTCGAAATCTTGTTTTTCAAATACGCCCCGGAGAGTTCTCGGAACTGATCAAATATTGGGTTGGCAAGTAAGTAATTGTGGATTTTACTGTCAGATGTTTTTGCTTAAATTTTTAGGCATATGCACGCATTCGAAATGTCAAACCCACAATGTTGCTTTCACATTTCGTACTTTAATCGTAATTCGGTTGAAAAAAATTGGTGACCTTCGGTTCCGTAGCTCTTATTCGTCGTTGGTTGGAAAGTAAAACCACAAATCCGCAATTACTTACTCGCCAAGCCAACAAAATTAATCTTAATTGGAATTTGGAGTGGATCTGGATCTGGGGTGGGTAACTTTTTGCACCAAGAGGCCCATTTCAATTTCCACATCACGGTGGGGGCCTGTTTCCAGGAACAATGCAACTAAATATATCAACATGTATTACACCGACCATGACTATAAGTTTCTGCGCAGTTTGTAAATCGCTCCCCTTCAAGGGTCACGGCACAAATTAATGATTCAGTGTGTACAATCCATTTGCAACATTGACACGTGTGAGCAAATTGAACTGTTTAAAATGTTCATCTAAATAAAAATTAATTAAAAATGTAATTATTTAATATTTAAACTGCCTATCGGGCCAGATTCGATAACCTAACCCTAATTCAACCCTAACGCAAGAGTTTGCAGTGTAACACTCTGCTTCTACATATCGCTATAAGCAAAATATCGATGGAATAGACAATACAGCTATCAAGTATTAAAAGAAAGAAGAAGAAAAAATCCCCCATAGTAATCTTTACGTATTTCCAACAGATCGAATAAGCACTATTTTCTTACATAGAAATATTTTACTAGTAAAATACTTCGCTTTTCACACTCAGTTAATATCGCGCGTATATCTATAATGAATGGAGAAAATGCACACGGATAACCAATTCAAGTAATTTACGTCATACAATTAATGTCAGAAATACCAAAGAGGTCAGAATAACGGGTTCAGAATTTCTTATAAAAATTCCCACAATCAACATCGGCACGGGGGGTTTCCATCCTTTCTTTCCTCTACATGAATGATTAAGTGGACCTGTTTACCATCCTTATTCGCTTCCCTTTTTTTCACAAATATTTGAAGTACATTCAGATATTACATCGGCAGATAATAATAATAATAACATATAAATATTATGTTACTTACCATTGGTCTGTCGAATAGATTAATTGCACTTAATAATTTCTTATATATATATATATTATGTATATATTTTTAATTTTTTATATATCTTATCTGCCTGATGTAACATCAGTAATAAAATTTATATTCTCATTTATACAACTACCAAGCACATTCCTTGAAATATAGGAACACCCGTATATCAGGTCGGCAAGTAAGTAATTGCGGATTTGTGATTTCACTTCTCAACCAACGACAAATAAGAGCTCCACAACTAAACGTCACAATTATTTTCTTTACCGAACTACAATCAAAGTACAAAATGTGAAACAAAACATTGTGGTTTTGACACTTCGAATACGCAAATATACCTAAAAATTTAACCAAAATCATTCCACGATAAAATCCGCAATTACCTACTCGCCAACCTATATGGAAACGAACCATCGATGTCTCTTTCGCGTTGCCATCTACTCAAGTAACCTGACAAAAATCGTTAGCCTGCATCCGGGTAACTATATAGACATATATTTATATACATACATACATATATATATATATATATATATATATATATATATATATATTCAAAAATTGGTCCGGTGGTTCCCCAATTGTCACAAGGTCTCGAAAATTCGCAAGGGTCTTGATATTCCCAAGAGTCGCGTGCGTAAGGTACCGCGGTAATGGTCGGTCCCCGATAGAAGAAATGCTCCTGATAAGGCACGAGTTTCGGCCAATCGTGTAGCGCAGTTGAGCGCACGAGGTCCCGCGAGCGTAATCGTTCAGCTCAGCTCGCGAGGAGAAAGGAGCGGGCTTGATGGCAGAAACGAGTCGGCAGCGCTGATCGTCGTGTCGTTGCTGTTTTACGCTCGGCTTTCGTTGGGGGGCCAGGCATGTTGGGTTGCTGACAGCCGTGCAGCCCGCCCGATGACGCGCGATGCACGGAAATCCTCTAATCTTCGATTATTTCTGAAGGGATCCACCACGAAGGGCACCACGGATAATCTGCCGAAGACCGATCGACGTTGATATCAACGAGATGACTCTCGCAAAAGGTAAGCGTTCCTCTCGCCCGAAGCTTTGAAATTCGAATAATGGCAGCGCGTTCGATTTCGACATCGAGTTTTCGCTCTACTGTTTGGATAAGACAGTGAACGGATTTGCCTCGATGCACCGATATCCTCCTCGAGGTTGACAAAACGCTAAAAATAAGGTACCATAAAGGGAGCTGGGTTGGGTCATCGAATCTCATCGTTGCATCGTTTTGGATCACTTTTCGTTGCACGATTCATACGTGGTTTAACTTGCTCTACGGGATTTGCGCGTTACTCCGCTGCAATGAGGTGTTAATTTACGAATCTTTCGACATGAATGTACTTATATTGTACTGCGTGAGTTAGGTCTTGAAAAGCGTACTGTTTAGAGCTCGCTTCACTCGGTCGCTCGAGCTACGAGTACGCATTGACGGCGACGTAATAGCCGTAATTTGTATGTACAGCTTCTTGCACTCGTCGATAGTGTCGTTCGGCCAACCTAACGAACCTATAATTATCGATACCATTTTTGTTGGGGCTGTGTGGGCATAAGGCACGTTCACTGAACCGTGCCCTGGAAATTCCGAACGTATTTCACGGCCAATATTGGCCATTGACGGAGGAATATTCGTTCCAAATCGCGGCTCGTAGCATCGTTCCAACCACCTGTTCGCGTCATCATTTCCGTTTATGCATCGTGTACGTGCAGTACTTCGCAGACCACGAATCGCTACTCTATCGGTTACATGTTGGTGTGAAATATGGCTTTTTTAAATTATGCCTCCCCCTTGTGCCGCCTTGTTTGCCACTTCCGATCGCCTTACGTAAAGGACAGAAGACAAAGCAGCCGAAGAGACGTCGTAAAGTAAGATCGTGGATAAGAGGAAGGATTAGTGGATCTTATCTTCCTCGTACAAGGCTTAAACGACAATTTCTAAAAACCACGCTGCATTGGCTGTCCCTCTCTCTCTCTCTGTCTCTCTTTCTCTCTGTAGTGAACTACCAGTGTCGAATGCCTATGGCGCTCTCGTCCTTTATTTATCCGATAGTTAATTCCGGATTGGGATATTAATATCTCTTCTGCCAGTCCCACGTACACTACATTGACACGCTTTTTTGGTCTTCTTTCATTCTCAAGCGCGACACCGTGCTCTGTCGCGTTTCAGAAAATATCCTGCAATACGAAACTCCGTGCACTGTTAAGATCGAGTTAATTGCACTGCGAGTCTGTAAACGTCTAAGGCTACTGGGCAATTTTTGTATGCCGCGACAATTAAATGTCATACAGCGTATAGAGTGGCCTTGAGCGTAATTTTCATATCGCTGCGCGGATTTTTGTACGTTTTTGTACCTTCCGTACACTTGCACAACCGTACATTATTACGCTGTACGACTGAACGCTCGATCGAAGGTGAAGATATTGCTGATCATTTCTCTTATTCACTTTTGTACGAGATTTTAAATATTCTATAGTGGTTCTTGCGATCTGCGGTCGAAAACTGGCCGATGATTACTCGTTGTAAAGATCGAAATTAAAGGGCGATGGACTTTATTACGTTCGAAAGTCTTCACTGTCTTTTATTTTGTACGAACGGAATATTCTTTGAACATTTACGCGTCGTACAGGCCGAAACAATACAATGTACCTGCGACTACCTTTTAAGGATTTCGCATTATTTCTGCATACAAACTGCTACTTTACATACATCCAACATTTTTCCTCGACTTTGTTATCTGTTTTGCATACAGAGCGATCGCTCTGATGAACAAGATGATAAAAAAAAAACATCTTCGCATGTCACAAGATTAGCTTTGTAGATTTCCAATGTGCTGCTGTAACTTTCCATTAGGGCCCAGTTTTTCAAGTGCGCCCGGAAGTTATTTGACCTATCCAGATTAAGCTGGCACATTAAGAGATATCGATCGCGCCCGATAATGGTATTTATATTGTAGTGCCGATAGTAAAATAATCGACCAATCTGTAATCCGATATCGGGTGCTTCCCATTGCGAGTTTTCGAGTAAGCAAGTTAAATCGGGCCTCTCGCACGTGCCGAAATTGTCCAAGTAAAAACGAATCGCGGAGTCATGCTACCGCAACCTCGGACGATCCATGCGTGGCAGACGTTAATTTCGAACAATTTGTCAATTAACTCCATGACGTAAGCATTGAACGAGAAACGCATGGCACGAATATATTTTTTTCCTGGCCCAAAGCACATATGGTCATGGCGAAATATGTCGAACGTATTGCGAAGGCATACTCGTTTGTGGAATAGAAGAATCGCCAAAGAAGTGCCGTTGACACTAAGCACATCGAAGCGATCGAAATGATCGTTCAATGGTTTCTTAAAAGAATTACTGTAGTTTGTGGAGGAGAATTTTTTTTTGAGATTTTTCATGATTTTACCGCGGAGCGTGAATCGTTCTATCGATCCGTTGATATCTCTTCTCGGTTCTCTTTTTCTTTATGGATATCTGTGCTGTATATAAATATATTCAGAAAGTGACTGGTAGGTTTAGTGTTAAATCGACCGGTTTGCGTTTAGTTGCCTCGTGACGTTCTCCCGCTTGACACTTGTCGATCGACGTTGTAGATGATTAATTACCCTCTTGCGACGCACAAATTGCTTCTTACTGTTTTGCACGAGGTTTTGCCACGAGGGATGTGAAGGTCGCATGGAAGTAATATCGTAATGAAACAAACGTGCATAACAAATATTATATACGTCTCTTTAATTTATTGACCTATATAAGATAGATTGTTTGCGTGTTCGCGCTTCCTTGATCTGTGCCAGAGAGATTATCTACGAAGATAGTAATGGTACAAAAAAAAAAGAATTCCTTAGGGTCTTGGGTAATTAACACACAATGCGCCTCTTCTTGCTGAAATATGTTAATGTAAGTTAAGACGTCGTTGTGAAACTCAATAAGACCACGTCTCAATTTACAAGAAGATAAGTCATTTTATTTGTTAATGTAACAGCATTATGTTATCCGAATAACAAGAATTTAATCGATTACTATCGATATCGTACTGTAGCAATTTTTGTGATAAAGTTTGATATGAAAAGCAGCGATGTACACTCATCAGTATCAATTAATAGAAAAAGCACACTAATTGTTCGCTACGCTATGTTGGGTGGTATACACATATCGAGTAATTTTCAAATGTTTCTTACTTGATAAATCGTATATTAAATCACCGTACCGATAAGGAATAAAAATTACACGATAATAAAAAATAAAACTAAAAATCGCAAGAGAATAACATTCCCATGCGCAATGACGAATAAAATTTCTATCAATTTCCGTACTTGGATTTAAATCGTTTCTTTCGGTGTCTTCCATGCCTGGAAACGTGAAGTTCTCGATATCAGGTTATCATTTCAGCAGTCGACGTTCAAAATTAAATAAACGAACGACAGTTATGCGCATGACCGCAATGTAAGCTTTGATAATAAAGACTCCGCTAGAGCATACTCGATAAACGTGGCGTATCACCGTATTGTCAGTAATGTATACAAGCAGATTTTCTTGAAACTTACGTTGTCTCTCGTATCGCGAGCATCGATTTATATCGAGGTTATAAATAGTCGTTGCGTTATTCAAATATTGGAAGTCCCTTGCTCGCAAACAACAATTCTCCGAATAACGTTATTGAAGAAATTATGGGGATAGATTAATCTGCAGCGATTATCAATTCATGATAAGGATCGAGGATTTTTTTCTCGTAAGAGGCATAACTCTGTTCAGCAGAATTTCCCGATATCCGCATCTTGCTGGCTTTTTTTATCCTTCCGTGCGTACATTTCCAGCAATAAGCGCAAACGTACAGTTTATACGAGATAACCTTTAAGGCTACTCTAATGTACATACGCGAGCAGTATTTTATTTCTTAACATTCTTTTTGCCAGATTCGTTATCTCGACCTATTAGCCAATAAGTAATTGGCAGAACATATTGTAAGGCGCAGCACAGTAATTTCGATTCCTTCGATCCATCAGAACCAATTAAGGCATTGGTATCTTAAATCCGATGGCGCGTTGACTGTGCAAGAGTTATATTACTTAATTCCTGATTCATATATGTAAAGTCATATACAAGCTTTATACGAAAATATAGTACATTGATAGCGTCATTGAATGGTGCAATGAGGAATAATTACCAACAGAGAGACACGTTAATCAAGTCCTATTGGGATATGCATTTGATACATCAATGTATATTTTTTTAGCTTATTCCCTCGCAAAGAGTTGTTTTTATTTTCACTTGTACTAAGCACTTTGCTATGAAAGGTTCGTGTACATCATTTTACGAAGATACAAGCGAGCGTATAGGATATCTGTACGACATGTTTTAGGTATTCACTCATGCATGTATTATATAAAATAGACATCTCTGGTTACGTGGTTCGGACTATATTCTATCCGCTTTTACGTTTCTAATTATAAATGTATAACCGTTATATAAGAGGGAATATGTTAAATGTGCGTACGGTACTTATTGGAATATGCACATCACTGGGTGTACGCCGACATACGTACTCGGTGTTCCCGATAACTTCTGATGCCAATTTCCACCACGGAACCCACGATCCAATGGTTATCCCCGCGCAGAGTCACGGTTCATCCAATGGTATTATTAACATCCTCGCAATGGAGTCGCGTAAAGTTCAACGAACACTCGAGTCATTCTTGTCAGACTTTCTAAATATGACGCACGACTCATCAGGAGTCTGTACAACCCGCGTTAGTGGAACGTAATAGAAATTTCATCGAATCAAATGAGCGACGCACCTATTCGAAAATAGCACGGAGGTCGTACCACGATGCATGCTAGGGTAACTTTCTACATTCTTATCCTCTCGAAAGGAACCTGCGTGGTGGGATAAAATTATGTTTTTTAATCCTTTTTATCATCTTGGCCAAATTCATGATGAATTAATACACGTATATTTGTTATAACGTTTGCGTAGTATTAAAGTTCCTCACAACTTGTAGGAATATTATGCACAAAGTTTCATGGTTATTTTTGAAAAATGGTATTTTTCGTAAGGTTTAATCATTTTTCGGGATCCTTACAGGATATCTTAATATATCCTAGAATATGTTAAGCAGATTCCTAAACTTGTGTTTATTGCCTTACGAGTAGAAGAAGTGTTAACTGCGTAGCCTTATTTAACAATTTCTGGTATCGGAAAAAGGGTTTTGAAGAATCGTTTTTTAATTGCTCTTCTACATGAACAAAGTACACATACTATTTACTGTCTTCTTGCATCACAAAAATATTCTCAGTCACGCTTCTTGGTATTTACCAATTACCATTATATTTGAAGATCGTTTTATACTTTTGATGACAAAATGATTTCTTTAAAGGGGTAAACCGTAAAGCTCAGCATATAAAACGATTAATTACAATGCGATATAACATTGGTTTAAAGATTGACCAATGTTATGATATGTTATGATATGATAGACAAATGTTTGGTTCGGGCAAGGCGTAATACAAGTCACGAGTTGAATCAATTACTAAACGGATGGAAATCTTAGTTCAGAAAGAACGAAGAAAGTGAAAAGACTATTAGATCATGCAACATTCCTTGCACCTTATGTCGACTGGATTGAGGTAAAAAGATTTGCACGTAAACTCAACTTAAATACATTGACCTCTTCTGAATAAAAAAACAACATACGAGTGTTTGTCAGATAAGAGTCAGTAAAATATTTTGTCGAAGATCAGGTGGAACGTTCGTTGAATAAATATACTCTGAAGATAGTGGTTACAGAATGTACGAAGATTAATTCCGTACAACTGCAAGACTTTATGAATTTAAGAGAAGCGACTGTAAATATTGTTTTCTGGAATACGATGATTGAGAATTTAAGGCTGCAGTTTTCGAACGAATTTCACATGAGTTTCTCGGAGTTCAAATATAACCGTGCAGTATGCGGCTGACAATCGAAATATGCTTACTGAAAATAGCAATTCGAGTCGATGATGCACAGATGCGAGCGTTATTTCGCAAGGCAGTCAGATAGAGAGCGATTACTTGCGAAAAAATGAATCGCGACTGCGGAGTAAGCTTTTTAGCAATAAAATTTTGTTGTACAGAAAGTTGAGTCTGACAAATGGCTTGTATAATACTTGCTTGAAACATACTCCTTTAGGAAGCCATTTCTCTTCATATGTCTTTAATTAAACTAGAACCTAGTATACATCGCGTCTCATTTACGAATATCGGTTTACGATTTCTTGGAAATATTGCAATTGGCGTTGCACAAAGATATGTATACGTTGAATCTGGAAGTCAGGAACGAGCAGTAATGTGTGCCGAATTTTGTCATTATCTTAATATCTATATACACATTACTATTTACAATGAAACACATTTCTGACTAACTACCGAGCTCATTTAATTGTAAGAGTAGGATTTTCATAAAAGTATTTTAAAAATGGTATTAATGATTTAGTATCACAGGGAAATATTATTTGCAATAGAAACTCGTGCGCTTAGCAATCGAAAAGAATCCTTCATAGTTTAATGTTAGTTCCATCAAGGAAGGTTTTTGTCATACTTTCAGTATTAAATTTTTTTTCAATATTTTTATATTAAGTCAATCTGCAATTTAGGCTAGACTAATTACAGAAAATTTGAGAAGTCCAAATTCAGAAAAATATTAAATAGTTTTTTGATAAAAGCAACAAAATTAATATAACAATACAGTAAACTATGTAGTAAACGATACCGTAAAATGAGATAAAATACTTTCATTAAATCAAGTTAAAAATGATAAAAAGAAGAGATGTTCTACATTTTGCTAAAAATTACTATAAAATACAGAATAACTATAAGACTTTTTTTAGGTTATAAATATGTCATTATAATATTGAAAAGATTAAAAACAAGGATTTCTGAAGGCTCGAAGATGTGATTGAGAAAAGGAATTGCACGATATCCAAGTGTTGTGGACGAAAGATGGCACCACGCGTGCAAAAAGTGGCCGCAGAGATACGGAGTTAAGACGAACGTAGTATCAGAACGAAAGGGTGGTCAATGATGATTGGCCTAGGTGTGAATACTTGAGACACTTAGCACGTGCTGCCGAGATAAAGCGAGTTATGTCAAATCGAGTATGAATACGACGTCCGGTTGGTTCAATACGAGCGGTCGTGGAAATTAACGTAGAGCACGAGACTGAAGGGAAAAAGCAAACGTGATGCTACTGGCTCGTTCAAAAGTCCATAGCGTTAATATTCTTGTGGAAGCGGTTTCTTGGTACAGAATTTTAAAGTCGCTTAGCTTACAACCCACTACTTAACTCATTATATGTCAAAGCCAAGTACAAACCTGAATAAATTGATTTTATGCAGGAAGCTAAATAGAAAAAAAATATTTTTATTGGGCTTGTAATTTTTATAGCGGCCAGTACAATATTTAGGTACAATAATTAAAAATAAAATTCCACTGCTTAGGTAAAAATAAATAAAAAAGTAAGCGTCTCAAAAAACTTTTTACGTAGTTTGTTACGAATTCCGCGTTTTTGATTGTTCTCAATTTATTTTTTGGGACTACAGTGATAGTTTAACTTAAGCTTACCTGTTCAAGATCGCTTTCGAGCTATGCAGTCTATTTTGCACGTGTCGAAAATCTATCGTTCATATTCCAATTTCATACTGATGACTAAAATCAATTAAGCTACAAGCTTACGATTAAGCAGATAAATCAAAAGAAAAAATCTAAAATGATGTATGTGATTTGAAATAGGAGGAAACACTTGTTTCTTCTAAAGTTCGGCTTTCGTTTCTTCCTTAATTTTCTCTAGTGATTATTAACACTAAATGTACCGAAGCGGTCAAAATAATCGGTCAATCGTTTCTTAGAAAAATTGCAGTACTTTGTAAGCGGGCATTTTTTGGGATTTTCTGTGATTCTCCCGCGAAGTGTGAATCACTCTATCGTAGTGTACATAAATATGTCCAGAAAATGGCTGTTGGGTTTAGCGTTAAATATCACTTTTAAAAATTGAGGAACGACGATCATTATTCAAGATTGCGTCCTTTGCGGGATGTGCGGGGTTTTATCCATTGCGTTATTGTAGCGCTGGTTCAAAAGGAAACGTGTGATTGCCGGCCTACCGAGAATAGTATGTATCAGCACGACTTTGCCAGATTAGGCGCGGCATATTTATTGGAAACGGATTTAACGAGAAAAAATGAGTCACGAACGTCGTCGTAGGTCGGGATAATTTTACTGGTAGGGATATCTCAGGTGCGGCTGCGCCAGAACCCTAGAAGTACTTAATATCTAACGCGGCTTATAATGCGATATTCCCAACAATTTCACGATCTATAATAAGCCGCGAACTTTAAATATTCATTGAAACGATATAATTCACAGTTTATCGAGAAAACCTTGCAATTATTTAAATTCTCTGACTTTTCGATTTTGTATTCTGCATTATACATTTTTATTGTAATTCAATATTTTTTAAGTACGGGCATAAAGTATAAATGGAAAGATACATATGTAATTGATTGAGATAAAGTTAAGACATATCTGACAAGCTTAAGCGTACTAAGCCATATGATAACTAATAGAGTGGAAAAAGGGCATTAGGGGACGTGAAGGTTGTACGAGGCTTATAATGGCCGCGTGTAAAGAACTTTAGCCTATAAGATAAACTTAGATTAATACTCTTAGCAATTATTCCGTATTAAATATGCCATAAATCTAAGATAACGATAGTTCAGGTACAAGATTAAAAATTACCTCCGGATTGCCGTAAGTGATTTGTATAGTATAAATCGGTTGCTTAGAAGATGTCTCATATCGTAGGCCGCGGGTCTAAATTACTTCAAGAATTAATGTAGGAAATTGATGTTGTAATTGCCATAAAATAAAATATAATAATTGTTGTATTTACGTAGTATAGTATATACTATGCGGATAAAATACCAAATTTCATCTTGATCACGTATGTCGTTTGTATATATAAGATTGCGATGTAAAGGATATAGAAACATGAATGATCAATCATTAGTAATAATTAAATAAGGAGTATGCACATTCCAACGGCGATGTATTGATTAACATAATGACAAGTAGGGTCTAAATAATCCTATACAATTTTGAAGTGCGCGAAACCGCGTAAACTCTATGAAATATGAAAAACGTTCGGATCGTTTCAAGAAGTCATGTAAAATTTTGTTGAATGTGTATTTCGAAAATATATTGTCATTAAAAACGTATACTTTAATCTTCTTACAGTCGCGTTATTTATCGATTCTCATAAGTTCGGCATTTCCTTTATTGTCGAGGACGTGCATCTGATTTTTCATTATATTACTCGTGCTAAAACGATATATATATAAAAAAATATATGCAATTATTATAATTCTTTTTCAATATTAGACTATAATCCTCTCACTTTCCGAAAGCATGCGTTTCCATTCTCCCGTATGTGCGTTATTTACGCAGAAAACAAGCATTGATAAGCACCGTACAAAATCACATCAACCCTCGATGAGTGTCAATCGTCTTCGACCTTGAAGCTTAATGCTTCAACTCTGCCAAATTTATATGCACGCGGTCACTGTTATTCAATATTATTTTTTACCACTTTTTGTCCTTGAACGTATTCTTCGAGCAAAGAAAAACTTCTCTACGAACTCACACGAAACCTCAACGAGTGTCGTTCCTCTTTAACCTTGTAAATTAATGCTTCAACTCTCCTAAATTCAAACGTACGTGCACTCATTCTTATAGAATATAACTTTCTGCTCCCATCTATCCTTAAAACCTCAGCCACGATGTCTTTCGCGCATTCGACTCCTCTCTCGCAGAAGCAGAATATTAACCCTTCACGAGTATCCATCTCCGATCTCCCATGACCTTGAAAGCCGATCCCCGACTTCTCGCGAAATCGAGCAACAACCGACATTAAAGAAAGAAACCCCGCACCTTCCTCAGCATGACGTTGTATTTAACGTCACAATGCGTAATCGCGTAATCTTTATCTCGGCTCCTTTTGGAGCAGGAAAATCAGCACGTGGCGCATCTCGAAAGCGCACTCTGGTGGTACGCCCCTGAAACGATGCACGAGGCACAAAGAGCGCAAGTCTCCTACCGATGCCAAGCTGTTCCTTTTAATACGCTCGCGTTCGGTGGCTCACGATAATTGGGCCGGTCAACTCCGCAGCTGTCGTGTCTTGTCAGGGCTCCGGCCTGATCTCTCAACAGGGACTCTAATTCCGTGGTGGTCGAGGCGCCCAAGAATATTCGTAGGAGGAGGTAATCGATCGGATTTCGCGAGAGGCCGGGGTTCCCAAAGGAAGGCTGGCCGCCATCTTAGCTCTCTTTACGAGCACGTTGCCGAACAGTTTGGCTCCAATCCACGATCCTCGAAGAGCACGAGCACGAGCGCTTGGGAGCATGTAAGCCGGCGGAGCATCTTTCGACTGCTAAAAGCCACTCGAGTATATCAGTCTCCCGACCATCGTTACTCCGCCCGGACCGAGGCGGTAGAACGTAGGCGTATCGTCCACGCACAGATGCGCAAAACGTCGTGGAAAGAATTGCCCGCAAAGTGACTTCCCGGTGGAAAGGGATTTTTTCTTTTCCGTTTCCTAATTTCCCCGGAATTGACGGAAGGACGGAGCCGGCCGGCGCAGTTGGTGCAGCCAGGATCTTCATTATGAGCAAGATGCTAGGAACAAACTATTGCACCGTGTTTTCTGTACTTAGAAGTCCCGAGGATGGTGAAGCGTTTAAGCGAATCATCTGAAATAATCGCGGCGAACGAGGCCACGAAGCTCGCATTCCCGCTACACATTCGCGAGGACAGTTCTTGGACGATCACGTAGTGAAAAAGTGTGCCCTCAGCTCGATAAATAACGCGAAGTGACGGCGCGTGGTGAAGAGGTACATTACCGTCGAGATTCTCTGGAGTTGACGTAACCAGTTTCTATATATAGCACCCGATTCGCAGAAACGCCGCGTGAACGTTCCTGGTGATTCTCATCCGCCCTACGAGCAATCTTCACATCGAGGGAGGAGCATATTCGAGCATTACGATCTCACAGCGAGTGTAGCTTACGAATCTTGAATCCCCGATCAAACCTGTCAACGAGACGACGTATCGTCGATAATAACAAGCTTCTCCACACAGCGATATCGGTCCTCTGCTTATCACAGCGGTTTCGCGCCGTCGATAACGCAGGTCTCTACTCGACAACTCGTCGGTGGTCGAGCCGGTCTTTCTGCCAGTCGAGGAACCCCGACGGCACCCAAGATATCCTTATAACCCGTAATGTATTTGAGATCGCACGAGGGAGCAGCAACAGGGAGGTACGAGCACACAAGAGAGGCGGCGCGAGGTGGCTCCGGATCGAGGACCCTTCCTGGATCGGAAGTCCTGACGAGGAAACCTGTCCCCCGGCGAGATCTCGAGCTTTCATACCCGGGATCGGCCAGCAGGGACTCGGAGCAGGCGTGCGTGCGCCGCGGTATGAGCGAAGCTGAACGAGAGGTGACTACGCCACGAATCGGCTGGCGAAAACTCACCGACCCCGGCGACTGACACGAATCCAGGAAACCGGGGGCAGGTCCGAGGCGATAGCATCGGCTACGGTTACATCACACGCGTCCTCGTTCTACCCGCGCCGAGCACGTGATCCGAGAGGTGAACGAGCGTGGCGAGCTCTCCGATAAAACGTGTTTCGCGGAGGGGAAGCTTTATGCCGGCCAAATGCGAAGGGACGCACCGCGGAGATTCGCCTCGAAAATTCTAAAGAGGGATCCGAAAATGGCTGGGAACCGGTGTCGGTAGCAGACGGGGTTATTTCTCGAAGAAAGACCTCCCCATTTTCGGTACCGTCTATACTCCCGCGCTTATCCCATCCAACCTCCTGACCGATGAACTGACTTCTAAGCCCGAGCCGCTTCGACTCCCCCCTTTTCGAGCGACCGACGGACAATAATAAGTAGCTGGTAAGGGTTAGTGTGATATGTAGCGGTGAGGACCGGGAAAAGGAATAGGAAAAGTCGAGAGGGAGAGTGTCGAATCTTCGTGATTGGGAAGGAGAGAGTATATCGTGTTTCGTCCTTGAACGCCTCCTTTCTTGCGTTACGATGCCACCGACACCGAGCAAATTGAACTTGAGCTTCGCGAGAAACGCGTATAGCGTTTTCGGAGCACGAGGAACAAATGCATCTGCTGAGCATCAGCGCGAGCAGAAAACGGAGCTGCTGGAGGGTAAGGTTGAGTTGATGTCTGTATATCGAAGGACCTTCGGGCGAGATCTGCTGAGAATCGATTTCTCGTTTAAAATCGCCGCTTTTTTTTCAATTCATTTTTGGCATTGACTGCTAAAGTCATTTGGCGCAGGACCTACTGTTTAAGGTGGGTTCCGAACCACCAGAGCTATATATATATATATATATATATATATATATTAAATGGAAAAATCAGTGGTGATGGTGGAATTCGAATCTGGATCTCCCGCGTGGAAGTATAATCCTCTATCCACTTCACCACCGTAGCTCTAAAAATCGGGCTTTTAGCTGCACGTGTATACGAGAGAAATCGGTCGTCGATGAAAGAGGCTACACCTGAATTAACAAGTGCAGCAGAAACATTGGTTTACGTAACGAATTCTATCCTTGATGCGATGTTCGTCGAACAATACTCGCGTTGCAAGGTTGCACTTAGCTCGAAGAGAATTATCGTAAATCGTGTTATATAATTTATATAAATTGCAACTATTATCTTTGCGTTCTACGAAGACTAGAAATTGCAGCGAGTAATACAGTTTGCGTGATCTTTTGAAATAATTGTTTTGCTTAATCTTTGAAGTAGTGATGTAAGAATAAAGCAAATGACGGCTGAGGAGTGAAATAGGGTAATTATTGATATGATCGGAAAATTATTCATTATCTCAAAGTATTGTCTCGAATAGTGAGGTAATAAAATTACCCTGTTTCGATTTTACGAAGCAGATTTCGAGCTATTTTTAGATAAAGCGATAAGAAGTCCGTTTTCGCGCGTCAGCGAAGTTGTTTGTATAATCTCTTCGTTCTCTAAAAATACGACAATCTATTGGATGATCTTGAGAAATGCATTTTTCTATGAACATTTTATATGTGGTTTATCTGTATATTAACACGTTCCGTGCCGCGGGGGCGTATACGCCTCACGCTGAATTTTCCATTAGGGTTATTCAGAATTTCTCTTGCAAAACAAAAAATTACAAGGGTATTGTTTCTTACCAATTTACAAATCTCAAGACATACGTTGGAAGCAAATTTTATTAGCATGACAAGATACACCCCGTATCGCTTGAACGAAAATCAAAAATGGGTTCAAAAGTAACGAAATATCCAGCACGGAACGTGTTAACGGAAACGTACAACATATTTCAATATTTCGCATTCTTACGATGGTTCAAGAAATTTTCGCTATAGACCATTCAAACTCTACAAACAAGTAGCTTTACATTCTTATCGCATACGAAAATATGTAATACGAGTTTTCTTATAGGTGCCAGAGGCAATGGCCTCCTTCATTTGAAGAATGGAGTAGACTACATCAATCCTGGTGAAGAAGATCAAATGGAAATCTATGGGTGTGTAGATAGTTAATGCTCGCTCTATGCGATCGTAGGTAGCGATTGTGGAATTTCACCAATTTGCCTTTATCGTGACAGTTACAAGAGGAACCAGATTTTAACAGCTTTCACGTGGTTCTTGATCATCACGACTGGTGGTCTACTCAGATTGATCTTTCATTGGGTTCCGCATTTGATGCTATTAGCCACTCATTCCAAATGTCGGCTGGAGGAAGCCGACACGGTATTGCTGGTGGAACAATTCCAGGGAAAGCACACGAGCTTTTACGTAAAAAAACTGAGAGTTTTAGCCGCGAAAGATATACTGTGAGTATCGGGTCAGTTGTCAATTTCTCAGGCGCTCTTAATGTAGTGTCAACGATGGTTTGTTTCGATCAACAGTAACAAACCTTTTGATGGAGAATCCCTGATGGAGAACGATGCTTGGGTGGAAACCGGAAGTACGATAACGATTAAAGAAATGAAGGAGGAGCGACCGTTGCTGTCCGTACACCTGTTCGGCGGTCAATTCAAGCGTAAGGATTTGTGATCGCGCGGTTTTTCATTCTCACGGGATATTTTTTTTATCTTCTTAATCCCATGTTTTTTTTTACAGAGGTTCCATCCATCATAGTTTTCACTTGCAAGAAGCTAACATATGTTTGGGATGCTGAAAAATCTGAGTTTTTGAAACTACGTGGCCTCGATGTCGAAGTGCTGACTTCGAGTCTTCATCAGATGCAAGGATTAAACCCGCAGGAACAGTACATGAGGTGTGTACCCAAAATAAGCGGTTTTCCTGCTTCGATATTTTACGTTGGTCTGATAACACATCGCGTGGTAGCTTTATCGCTACCTTTACCCAGTGCCAGCTGTGTTTTTGCTTCACTCTAAATGACAACGTAAATACGAGAATTTTCGTGATAGCCGCAAGTCTTAGAACCGAAAACGCAAAAATTTTCGTGATCTGTTCGCAATGTGTGAAGTGGAGGATTGGTGAAAGACACAAAATGAAAGAAGAATCGCAGAAAATTATATTTTTTTTTTTGTAAGATAGTCTCTTACCCGTAAAAACATTTGAAATCACCTCGAAAATGAATACCTTTGCACGAGTAAGGAATAAGTATATTTTTTTTCGCTATATAAGGACTGTATTTGGCCATATATATAGTTCATTTGATTTTTAATTAATTTATGTAAAAATCTCTGTCCGTACTTCATCGTAAAATTACTCGATTATCGAATGAAATATTCTCCTACTTATTCAATCAATGTCCAGCAAGTCCTATGCAGATTCTCATATCAAATCAACCATTATTCGTGTTTCAGACGCAGCGTTTATGGAAATAACGAAATTGTGATTCCCGTCAAGAGCATTTTGACATTGTTCTGCCTCGAAGTACTTAATCCATTCTACGTCTTCCAGCTCTTTAGTTTCTGCCTTTGGGTCGCGGACGATTATTACTACTACGCCATGGTTATTCTGGGAATGTCCAGCGCTGGTATAATCATGGCCGTATTTCAGACACGCCGTGTGAGTCATCAATCATAATCCTTGACAATTCCGATTTACACCGCGCTCTTCCTTCAATTATTCCTTTCCTCCCTTTTTAGAATCAGCACAATTTACGATCGACGGTGCACTCGTCCGACGTGGCCACGGTGATGCGAGACCGTCTTACCGGGCAAACAGCAACAGTGCCCGCCGAACGATTGGTTCCTGGAGATATCTTGATCATTCCCTCCCACGGTTGCTTGATGCCATGCGACGCCGTATTACTGACCGGCAACTGCATCCTCAACGAGTCCATGCTGACTGGAGAGTCCGTCCCGGTTACGAAAACCCCGATTCCGTGCTCGAACGAAGTCATGTACGACACCAAAGAACACGCCAGGCACACGCTCTTCTGCGGCACGCGAGTTATTCAAACAAGATACTACGATTCCGAAAAGGTAAAAACACGTGCGCGCGCACATACCAACGATAGACTTGATTGGTAGTCGGACATCAACATTTAATGGAATGCGATTGGTTTTAATCCAGGTACTGGCCGTGGTAATAAGAACCGGATTCAACACCAGCAAGGGCGGTTTAGTGAGGTCCATCATGTATCCACCGCCCGTAGATTTCAAGTTCGAGCAGGATTCCTACAAGTTCGTGATTTTGTTGGCGGGGATAGCCAGTATCGGTGTGATTTATACGATTATAACAAAGACCATGAGAGGCATTCAGAGTGCGCATATCGCGTTAGAGGCCCTTGATCTCGTTACGATAGTCGTACCACCGGCACTGCCCGCGGCGATGACGGTAGGTCGTTTAGTGGCGCAGCGTAGGCTGGAAAAAAATAAGATATACTGCACCAGTCCGAGGACCATAAACGTATCGGGCTCCGTGGACTGCATTTGCTTCGACAAAACCGGGACGTTGACGGAGGACGGTCTGGACATGTGGGGCGTGGTCCCCGCGTCCGAGAACAAGTTCCAGTTACCTCTCAAGGATATCTCAGTCTTGCCCCTTAGTGAAGTACTTGTAGGGATGGTGACGTGTCACGGCATCACGATAATAGATAACCAACTGGTAGGTGATCCGCTTGACCTCAAAATGTTTGAATCCACGGGATGGACTCTCGAGGAACCCAATGTATCAGACACCTCCAAATTCTCCATGCTTTTCCCTACGATAGTACGGCCGCCGAAGGGTTCCAAATTCCAAAGGAAATTGCCCAATGACTTGTGCATTGCACTGAGCCGACAAAACTCGATGTCTTCCGATGTATTAGACAACATATCCCTAAATAATCTTGATGTCGCTTTGGCTGGTTCAACGGCAGATCTAGGTGAACAGGGATTGGAGATTGGCATTGTCCGACAGTTTCCTTTTACGTCTAGCCTTCAGAGGATGAGTGTTATCACGAGGACCCTGGGTGCTAATCATTACGATCTATACTGCAAGGGTAGTCCGGAGATGATCCTCAGCCTCTCCAAAGCTGAATCCAGTGAGTGATTGATTGTTAATTTTTAAGCAATGCCGGTATATACGCAGTGGTATAGAGAAGTTTAGGGGACTAGCTTTTTAATAAATGCACGCATTATATTAAATATATTAAATAACTAACGATTATTAACTAGGGGTGAAATCATATATACATTTGAGCTAAAGCTATAATCGGCCTTGAAAAGTTTCAAAGTATAAATAATATTTTGGTAAAAATATCAAATTTGTTGCTCGTGTTTTTACAGATATAATTTTAGAACAAAAGCTTAAATGAGATGGTGCTTTGTAATAATCGAGTAATAATTAGTTCCAGTATTGCAATATATTATGATGCATATGATACTAACTCTGCCCATGTTTGTGACTTACAATAGTTATTACAATGATAACTTACTGTAAGTCACAAACATGGGTAGATTTAGCATTTTTCACTCAGTAGTTAGAAAGATTGTTGTATCAATAAAGGAAAAGGAAAACACATTTGCTCAAATTGGTAACATTATCAGAAAAGAGTAATTACCTTTTTTCACTAATTAAGTTAGAATTACGCATCATTACAGAAGTAATCTTTATTGCTTGCTATTCAGAATTAATCTATGAAATAATGACTTATTCTTATTTCGACAATTAGGCAATATTATAAATCTGAGCAAAACATGAAAATCAAAGTAGATTAGTACAATCAAGAAATCAGTCATACAGCTACGCGTATTCTTTCCACAATTAATTAACTCTTTGCGAACTTTAACATTTTGGACCAAAATCCCAAAGTTTATACTCATAACACCTTCAGCTTCTCCAACAACTCTTATACAAATATAACGTTTTGTAATACGAGATAGTAAACTCATATTTGGCTCTTGCGGTTTAAATCAAGAATAAATTGAATATATTTCAAAAAGATCAAAAGCAAAGAGTTGATTCTTTATCTTCTAATTCTACGAGAAAAACATTTTTCATTGCTGATTTCGTTATGCATTCGTTAGGGAATTTCGCGATTCATCTGATGGCAGTTTCTATTGTTCCAGTCCCACAAGACTTCGCTAGTGTCCTGCAGGAATATACGTCAGAGGGCTATCGAGTGATAGCACTTGCCCACAAGTCCCTGAATCGTCTTCCTTACGCGAAAGTGCAACGCATTAATCGAGAGGCAGCTGAAATAGATCTGACATTCCTGGCGCTCGTGATCATGGAGAATCGTTTGAAGCCCGAGACCACGCCGGTAATAGCAGCTTTAAACACTGCGTGCATCAAGACCGTGATGGTTACCGGGGACAATATGCTCACAGCGCTGTCGGTTGCCAGAGACTGCGATATCGTTAAGCCGAATACCCCGGTCGTCGTAGTTTCTGCTACACTGCAAAATCAATTGAAGCCACAGGTTTACTTCACAAAGAGCAACAGCCAGCCGTCTCCAATCTCGCCGATTTCGCCTTCAGGGCAGGGCGACATTAGTGAGCTGACAGATCTGAACAGCGTAGCCAGCTTGGAGACCGTGGAGAGCGGTTCTTTTGCGAATCATCAGTACGAGAACGACGTTAATTATTTGTCAGACGAGTAAGTATTTTTAGTTTAAAGCTGAGGGTTTGATAGTTAATCCATGAAACAAATGTAAAGTAGAGCTACGGTGGTATAGTGGATAGAGACTCGGACTTTCATGAGTAAGACCTGGGTTTGAATTCCTCTGGTCATCGCCTCTAGTTTTTACACGTGATATGTATACTGTAGCTCTGGTGGTTCGGAATCCACCTTGAACAGTAGATGCTAAGTCAAATGTGTTTAGCTGTTGGTGCCGAAAATCAATTGAAAAAGAATTTTTTAAAGAAAAAAAGACATGTAAAAGGTTTTACTTGCTCTAATCTAAGGGGAAATATTCATTTGATCTAATCAATCATACTTTTGGTTGGATGTACGAATAACTTCTCAATGTATTGTTTTGTGGGATACTGGAACTCATAATTGTTTATAAATTTTCCAGCCTGCAGCATTCCAAGAACAAATACGTGTTTGCACTGACGGGTAAAACGTGGGCTTTGCTGAAACAATATTATCCAGAGTTAATACCGAAACTTGCTACGCGTGGTGCTATATTTGCAAGAATGTCCCCTGATCAGAAGCAGCAGCTGGTGCAGGAGTTGCAGTCTCTGGGATATTATGTCGGTGAGTGTAGATTATTATTAGTTTTTATGCGACATGAATAATACTACCGATGTGTGATATTCAACAATTATTAATCATATTTTGTCTATATTCACTGAACTGCAGTGATATCTAATGCGTAGAACAATAATCAAGCATCAAATAAGTTAGAAAGTTTAATTGATATGAGTATTATTAGATATGTTGCCAAATTATATTTCATAAAAATCAGATGTAAGGGAATAATATTAATTAAAAAGCGTTATTAAGAAATAGGTATAAATTATTATTAACAAATAGATAAATGGCTAATAACACGAATGACAGCAAAATAATCACAAAATTATTCACCATAAACAATGATATGCTTGTAGTGATCATGTATATTGTACAATACTGACTGATATCTTTTTTGCAGCTATGGTGGGTGATGGCGCAAATGATTGCGGAGCTTTGAAAGCCGCTCATACTGGAATTTCTTTGTCGGATACCGAATCCTCGGTGGCGTCTCCTTTCACCAGTCGAGAGACCAATATCTCTTGCGTGCTTACCGTGATACGAGAAGGCCGCGCTGCTTTGGTCACCTCCTTCGGCATCTTCAAGTACATGGCTGGATACTCCCTCACCCAGTTCATTTCCGTGATGCTCCTATATAGCATCGAATCGAATTTAACGGACATCGAGTTTCTCTACATCGATCTCTTCATTATTTCCATCTTCGCCTTTTTTTTCGGACGTACCGAAGCCTATGATGGACCCCTCGTGAAAATGGCTCCCTTGAATAGCCTTATTAGCACTTCTCCGATACTCAGCCTGGTTACTCAGATTGTCATAGTGGCAATCTTTCAATATGCCAGTTTTTGGCACTTGCAGCAGATGGATTGGTTTGTGCCCTTCAATGCGACCGCTCAGTCGGCGGAGAACAAGGATGACGTAGGCTGCATGGAGAATTACACTGTCTTTATCATCAGCTCAATGCAGTATATAATCCTAGCAGTTGCCTTCTCGAAAGGGCGACCATACAGAAAGTCCATCTTCACCAACTATGGCCTATTGACTTCCTTCGTTTTCATGAGTATCTTCTCCATATATCTAGCGATCTGCCCATTTGACTGGCTCGTCAAGTGGTTCGAGCTTGTGCTACCAGATGATCTTGGTTTTCGTTTTATCCTCGTCACATACGGTGCTGCCAATTTCCTGATTTCATTACTCGTGGAGTACTTATTCGTCGACTACCTAGTATTCGGTAAGCTGCGCTATCGTTGGCACAACGTCGACAAGTCTAGACGTAAGTTCCTGGCGATCGAAAGGGATCTTGCTCGAGATCTGAAGTGGCCCCCTATTTGCAAGGAACCTTTGCCAGAGGCGGCACCGGACATCCTGATACGACAGAACGTCACAGAGATCAAGATCGAAAAGCGAGTTACGGAACCTTATCATCCTATGGATACGAGCTTCATGAACAGTCCAGTTTGCAGCGGTTTCAAACATTTTGGCTCCGCCAGAGAAGTCACTCTCAATCCTCGATCTCTGTTTAATGATCGTAGGAACACGGTGTCGATGCAAACCGTGCCTTGTTTTGAGGAGAAAGAGGTTGGTCAGCGGCAGCCGAAGATCGAGCTGATCGCCAAGAGAAGGCACAACTCAGAGTCCGAGAATGGGATTAATCGGCTGGAAAAACCACAGAGGGTGCACAATACCAATCCTATCGCTACCCTACCTCGAAATACTGGCATGTCTCTTCAACCTCAGAAGCTACGGGACTTTAAAGATGTGTTGGTTCACAAGAGCGAGGATGGATTATCCCCTAATGCGCAGAGCGTTTTGGAACTCGACATCTTACCGTCGTAGCGACCAATATATTCGGCGCGTATTTTGATGAACGAATGCAAAGTCCGAGGCTGAGTATCGAAGTGATCGATTAAATCTGAGAGAAAATTTTTAAGGGTTTCTTTGGCCGAAAGTTTGGCCATCCTGAGGATGTTTACATTTATAAGAAGAAAAATTAAATCTACTCCAACGTTCAGAATATCTTGACAGTTGATATTTGATCATCCAAGCATCACTAATATGTATCGTGCAAACGTCTTTTAGTGATCAAAATTAAAATTCGATTTCGAGTATCGAGAAAAGTAAGTTAAGTTCAAATATGTAACCGCGATGATGTGCTATCCCCTAACACTCGGATCACCTTAACCTCGAAATCTCATAGAAAAAATGTTAGACGTATACAATGGACGAAACTAAAGTCAATCTTGAATATCACAAGACACGAACATGCATGGTACAATAATATCGAAAGTCTGCGGTTCTTGGATGCTCGGACAGATCTCCAGTCTGTTATCAGTGCATTTAGAATATCATGCCAAGGCATTTCAAGCTTAAGAAGGGCTCCGTAATTTGTAATCGTCGGTTTCGTTGAAGGGACGCGTTTTTCCAATCGACTTTCATCGACACACGCGCAGATATATATAGCCTTTAACATTGCCTCTCGGGCCTTCCCACTTGGGCTTCGTTCGATAGCACGTGATTCAAACAAGCTATCGACGGAAACGAATCCCGGCACGATCTCAATTGCTCGATCAGTGCATTTAGAGTGCCACGACAGCTCGGTGCCCGATGACGTCGAAACTCGAGGGTTCCTTTTGACTCTCTCTCTCCTCTCGTCCTCCTTCTCCACCTCACTAGTATTCGAGCGTGACACTCTCGGGAAAGTATTATTGTTAATTATTTATCTTAGAGATTTTAACTGGCTATGCTATCGGTTCCTCGTGGAAACACGATCTAACATCCGGTACGAGTCAAACGAATATTATTAGACGAGTATCGGTGGGTAATCGTCGTTTCTTGCATGAAATTATAGCATAAAAAGGAGCGCAGGGGAGTTGTCCCTTTCCGATTGGCGACGCATTTTGATGTAAAAGGTCGATGATGTGTCTCCGGTGCGCTGAATAATTAAGTAGCTAGGTAGACGTTTCCTTCCCGGCATGTCGAGGAATGGGAACGCTTCGAATTTCCGTGGAACGATGTAGTGCCCCTCCCTTTTCACCACGATTTTGGATACCAACTTAATCCTTTCATTGCAGAAGTCTTTGACTCTGATAGCTATTTGCTGCTCGAACAATGGACAGACATTTGTTATCCTTTCCTGCGTCTCTATATTGTTAACTAAAATCCGACGAGGCGTTGAGGAGTAAGTCTTAACAAATGTCGCGAAAACTATGCGCACGCATCTTTGGTCAGATGCCATTAGGGAAATGATTTAAAGACGCGTTGAGTCTTTTGAGAAGATACGTAGAATCGTATAGGCGCATAACGTACGCGTAGTGAATCTGTCGAGCGTCTATAAACGCCAATAGCAATGAAAGGGTTAAGGAAGCGCACATTAACGATTAATCAGCCGCGAAACGGGCTAAGCTTTGCAATCGCCGACCCCTGAATTATTCGTGGATCTAGCGTGAAGTCAGTGGCCCCCTTCGGTTTTACCTGTTGAACGGGTCTTTCCTGGGTGAGGGTATATTTATTTTCTATGAAATTGCATACGTTTTAAAAGGAAATGCTTTTTATAGAATTACTCGTGACTTGTCCAAAAATCCTGGCGCGCCAGTGTATATCGGATCGGTTGTTAAAATTTAATATATTGGCTCGCTAGTATAAACGCGTTTAGCTTGTTTACCATCAAACTTCACTACTATTTCACACATTGAAAATGTTTTTGCATCGAATAAAACAAACCCGTCGGTAGTAAGGGTTTAATGACACGTTAACGACTAATGATGTTTAGCGCAGTTTACTTATACCAAAAAATCAGTATAGCCAGCTTTTTTGTTTTATTTTTTAATGTTTTATATAAAGATCTCTTCCTTTTTTTTTCTAGTCGAGAATTATTCTGATCAACAAGTTGATATCAGTTTTACTGGAAGTACAGGGCACCATTACCTTATCCATTAAACGTGGAGAATACTTTCCATTCAAACAAAGCCGTGCTTCTCTTTGCATATCGATGTAAAATGACCCGCGATTACTCCAGTTTGCCCTGCTTCTCTTAACTAAGGGAACCTCGCGGCTTGATGGCAGAAATTTAACAAAAGTCGTCACGAGCAAATGTTAAACGATCTACGAGATAAATGTGTACTTATATACGCAACTGGAATAGAGATACTTAATCGCGTTGATTTAGATACAACGCTATAGCTTGTGTTGAAAAATAGCGGTTGTCAAACAATAAAGTATGTTTTTAATGTAAATAATCGTACCTTTTCTATCCTACCAAAAAGTTCTTCACTGTATTACAATATTGTCCCGTATATTCGGTGTGCAACTTGCTTGCTTCCTTAATTTTTTTTCCCGAAATTCGAGATCTTATTGAAAAAACTGGTTATACATTTACGATTCAAAGTATTGTCCATCAATGTCCACTGCTTTCACCTATCTTTCGGGCAGCGTACGAATTCCGCATTGAAAAAACCACTACTTACCGCGAAAAGCATATATAGGAAAACCTCGAAAGCAAATTTGCGTACCTAATATATTACATTCATCTATTTTTCAAATTTCCTGCTCTACATAGTTTGTTCTACAGATATTCTTTCCATTGATCATTTATTTCCTTCGTGCTATTCATTACACCTTTTGTATTTTGAAATTGTACAAATTGAATGTTCCTGAGCCATCTTTACAGAATTCTTTGTTTCTCTGATGTTTACACTTGCTCTTACGCTGTTTAACACTAAACTTATCGAAACGGTCAAAAAATCGGCCAGTCGTTTCTTAGAAAAATTGATGTACCTCGTGAGAGGGCATTTTGTGAAATTTTCCATGATTTTATCGTAGAATTTCGTTTTCTTTAAGCAGTATATATAAATAAGTCCAGATATTGACTGGTATATTTAGCATTAAGAAAACTCTATTGCACTCTAACTCAATGTAAGAATAGAGAGACAGAAATAAGTATGGCGTGTAATAAGCGTAGGTTGGAGACTGAATGTCAGATGTTTATTAATCACGAATACGTACAAAATATCACACGTACTTAATTTACAGTACATTCACGGAGATGAGCTTTACAGGCTGCTTCACCGGATGGAATCGAAGACGCGAGGAATCTTAAATAATGGACGAGGAAGGGGTAGATAGCGGAAAATAAAAACTCGCGCCTAAGTCCACGACGAGAAGTCCTCCTTGTACACAAATATATACAGTTTGCTCACGCAGCATTCTTTTAGTTCACCGAATGTATACATGTTAAGATATATGCGGGACGACGTCCCTTAAATTATCTTTATACAGCTTGCGCATTCAAAGCTTAGTCAAAGTGATTGGATACAGGGCAAGGCCAATATCCACGATATTTACACCCAATTAAATAAAATCGACCGGATCTTGAAGGATGACGCGCCTTAGATTAAACGTAGTCTAGTCGCGGGAGGTTTACGTCCCGTAGTTATTGTTAATACTTCTTAAGAAATGGTTAATGGAATTTCGCAACGTGTCCCGGCATTAGCGGCCGTGTTGTGTCACGAGTGAACCACGCCCTACCGAATCCAGCGATTCGCGAACTTTGTTCATGCAAAGTTCATGCGCGACGAAGAAGGACAGTCTCTTTCCTCGATCATCGCGGGGAGGGCTACGAATTGATGACGTAAGTGATCCAATCGACTGTCTTGGCGACACGATGGTAAATCCCAGGTTGACCTGGCTGGGCGCAGGAATAACCAGCCGAGACTATCCCAATGAGATACCAACGCCCAGTCTTCTCGAGCATCAGTGGACCACCGCTGTCGCCCTGAAGACAATCGAGGATAAGCATTTAACGTAAAGCGACTTTGTAAGGTAAAAGCGCCGGTAGTTGACACTGTATCGATACTTAACACTTTTTCAAAAGCGGTAAATAAATAAGGAAATCACTGATTGGTGTGCATCAAACCTTATTAGTCTATACAGTGTCGCTCCTTAGCGGCTCAATTGCAAAATATCGTGTATAGCTATCGACTCCTATGATTTTTGTGAATTTTCTTATATATATCGCTAAGGACTTGGTTAAAATGTAAGTATTGCGAGTTTGTATTATTTACATTACCAAGATTAGTTTATTAATTGGTTTTTCTCCTTATGACAACTACTGAATTTTGCTGTTTTTGCTGGGTGTCAACTACTGAATTACATTTAACTTAAAAAAAAATGTTGCAACCTCTATCAGGAATGAATACTTGTCGTAATATAATAGAAGAATAGTTTGTGCAGTAACTTCTAATCATAAGTTTTCCATAAAGTGAACTTAGTTGGCTATGTGGTCAAATAGGCAAAAAATGCCTTAAAGTGTCAACTATTGATACCTTTACCTTATCGTTTCACAATTTTAGCTCATGTCGCGAGCAACCTCTGATAGCATAAGGCTTGTAAATATGCTCGTACCGATAGCATATCCGAAGGCTTTGCGGACTGGATGGACATCCAGTTTCCTTTCGTACGGAGATTGCGTATTCGGCCGGTGAATTTAGCAACGTTTGCGTTATTTGAATGTTAATAAAGGCGCCATGCAGTGATTATAATCTTTTTCTTTTAGATCTGCTGAGAAAATGTTCAGCAATATAAAAGTTGAGCGGAGTTTTTGACGTGGATATTTTTGTTAAGCTGCAAAGTGAGAGGTAGTATTCGTTAGTTAAGCGTGAATATATTTTGAAGTATATGCTTTGTTTGATTTTATGTAATATGAAACAAACAAACGAACAAAATTCAAAAATCTAAATCAGAATAAACCGCCTGATATTAGTGATTTTTTCGCTGAATGCCTGCACCCTCCTTACCTTCTATTAAAGAGGTAACGCAGAGAAATGTAGAAAGTTTATTCTAATACACGCGCTTTGATCGAGGCATGCAATATTAGAGAATGCATAAAAACGCAATATTGTGGAGTAAAACAGATTTAATCTTATTCGATAATCTATTTCTACGGTTATTAGAAGAATAAGACTCGAAGAAGAAGAATTGTACAAATGTAGGCCCCTTCTTCGTAGGAAGAACAGGGTGAAAATGTTTCCGACTAGGAAGAGATAATAGAATTAGGACAAGGAAACAACAGGCGATGCATATTCTACCGCGACCCGCTTATTATAATTTTCAATTTCTATGCATACGGGATTTCCACCTGAGTTCCATCAAGTTATTTGTGCAAGAAGAAAGCCTTATAACAAGCCGTCTTGGAGGAGTTAAGATGTTCGAAGACTCACTTGGCACGAGTCCTTTCCACCGGCGCGATATCCCGCGCACATCATCTCGTCGTAAATAACGACGTTAATGCCGTTCGATCGATGCCACCTCTCGCAGACTCGGTTGTCTATCACAGGTACGTCTACCGCCTGAAGCGTCTTAGGCCTCAGCCTCGATCCTACGATTTTGAATAAAAAGACGCGTTGCTCCTATTCCTCTCGCTCGATAATTGTATTGTAACTGCGGCTGAGGTGTTTACGAGCAGTATTGTTTTTTCAGGTGGTCAGAAAAGTAAAAGAACGGTTTAAGTTCAGAATACGTTTCGGCCCTCTTGCGAGCCCTCTGCGGATATATTATATTAACGCGTTAAGCATGGGCTTTTTTTTCGCTAAGGATGGCAGACTAATTTGGTGGTATTATAAGATTTATGAGCTTAGGGATTTATCGATGTCACGCCGGTCAAAGTAGACCAGCCAGTGAGGCATTAATGGTATATCATGTCGAATCTGTTAAATAAGCTTGACATTATGATTAGAAAAACATGTTGCTGATGACAACCATAATTTGAATAAGACGTTTAAAAATGACAAATAATTGTATGAAATATCGTGTAGATTTCTATAGATAACTGCCAGAAGTGATGCATTGTTATGTTTCCTAGGTTTTGTTTTTGCTGGAAACTGTTTTAGCCCTTTGCAGACGAGCAAATAGCCGCGCGAACCTTTTTGTCCAATCCACTCCTGTGATCTACACTGGATGTTTTATGCATCAATAAAACAGGATTAATGGATGTAATAGCAGAAATAATTAGACAAGTTTGTCCCGAGTAAGTGCTTACGAAAGAGAATCGAACTGTGGAACACAGGAGTGGAATGGGTAAAAAGGTCCGGGCGGCTATTTTCCGACACTCGTCCGCAAAGGTTTAGATCTAGTCCTCGCTGTGAAATGACTGTGACAGTGCTTTCAGGACACGATTATCTACAGAAATCTACGTAGTATTTTGTATAATTATTTATTATGCTTAGACGTCTTATTAAAATCTTGGTGTTTATCAGAAACATGTTTTTCTAACCACACTGTCAAGCTTGTTTAATATACTTGAAGAGGTCTAGCAAGGGTGCCAAATCGTCTGAACTTAAACCGTTTCTTTACTTTCCTGCTCACCTGGAAGAACGGTACTGCTCGTAAAAACCATAGCTACAGTTATGATTTTGAATAAATATATTTCCATCCACTATTTCTCTCTGTACTTGCTCTGTGTGTTTACCTGCTTGGAGAGCTCCCCATCCGGCAGCCCATCCATATTGGCCGAGAAAATCCTCGTTCTTCTCTGGCAAACAGATCGGCGATATGTGAGCCATATAATGCACTGGCCGATCCAATCGAAGTACAGCCACGTCGAATCTAATGGCAAATTAAATGGTGTTATGGTACGAAGAGAATGCTAATTCCAAGATATACGAATCTTTCGTTTATGTTACATTTTTGTGTAGTCTATTGTTATATCAGATTTTTGAATGAATTCTATATTTTTACATTGCATTGATTAGAACAATGTGTCAAATGTAGTGTTTTCATTTTTTAGGATACTTAAAAAATACTTTATATAAAGATATTTTTATGATATTAAAATTTTAGGGTACATTAAAGGTACATTATGAAAGACATTTTTAGGATACTAAAAGATAAAGCTAGGTTATTGATAACAGCTTAAAAATTACAATTTGTTTTGAACGTACCTGTCAGCCTGAGGTGTGAATTTGAAATAGGGATGGACACGTATCTCACGGACGCCAAATGTGTAAGCCGGAAGAGATTCGGCAGCAGAATTGACTACGTAATCGCCAAGAGTGACTTGTACTTGCCTAGCCGATGCCCTGGTGTATAAATAATAATAAATATATTTTTGGTCCCGGTCCAGTTACCCAGTAGAGCGATTTTTTTCTACGCCTTTTTCTTATATATGGTTCTTCTCCACCTTAATTTTTAAATTCCCCTAATGTTAATTCTATTTATTTATTACCTCCTTTATTCATTCGAGCCACATAACCGTGGCCAAAATTATTTTCCACATGCGAATATCGATATCGTCAACAGAACTTTAACTCCAGATCACTGGGAGTATTAATATATTATAAGTGTACATAGGTGCTTGCAGCGAACATTATCATGTGTTATTTATAGACATGAATCGTCATTAATTCCATAAAATGATTATGGAATTGTAATAATTTGGTATTTATTATTATGGTTTTGCAAAAATCATACACACCTGGATCGTAAATGGATCGTAAATGGAAATCGACCTACCATGGATCATAAATCTACGGTGAAGTATTATACATCAAATTGTCGAGAAAGGGCAACTATGCTGTACGCATTAAATAAAAATTTATCTAAAACTAACACGCAGTATAATCTTCCAAGTAAAAGTCCAATTGTGTATATATTACCCCACGATAACTTTATGCTATATTGTCCTTACGACGCGATTTGTACTTACTTCGCAACGCAATGGCCAGCAGTGACGACGTGAAACCGATTGACGAGCGTGCCACCGCATCTGCTAGATCCGATTCGTATGTAAGCCTAAGAAAGCAGAATACAATCGCCATTTAAGAAGTAGGACACAGCCAGGTAGTTAATAGTTCTCGATAAGTTTTATTATCGCAACTCTGACCTGCCATGGGAAACTCCCGAAACCCGCGTCATCGCCGCCCACGATTCTTCTTTGAGCAGTTTGCTTTGAAACGGGAATGCCGCAGCCTGTAATTGGAATCACGTAGATTCGTGCCGAAGTAGATGCCCATTATTAAACCGTAGGTTTGCAGAATCAGTACATCGAGATGCTCCAGTGGCAGTTTACAGTACCAACGAGAATTTCCGGGGCTCGCGATTGGGTTTGATCCCAGGTTATCGATTGCAATGGCAATGAAGTTTAACGTGGAAGAAAGAAAACGGGGTAAGCGTAGAGTGAAACGGCGTTTCTCTTATGCAGAATCACCACTACCGAATTAGACTTGGAGTAATTCAATACCGTGATTCGCTTCAGTGACGTGCGCTTTTCTTGTGCAATGTCGAACTTTAAATTCGTATAAGGTCCATTGTACGGTGTACGCTACGATATACTTCGATACATTTTTTCTGCTGTTTCAATTAGGAATTCGAACGATAAGATAGTATCGTGTGCAGAGGAATGACTGTATTAGAAAACTTTTTCCCAGATCTTATATGCAATATGTAAACGTATTCTTAATCGCGTTTTTCAGATGGCATCGACTTTACTCGATTATTTTTAAGCGAGGCTTAACACGTGAAGATTTGTACACGATTTATTTTCATATGCATAATCGTATAATATTATGGTAATTGTTTTAAATAATATGTTATCTACTGTCCTTTGTGCATACCGGTACGCAAGCTTGTTATGTATGGGTAAAAGTATTCGAGTGCAGGAAATTTAACTGTTGTGAATGCAAGAAAGCATTTTATTTGCATTGATTGTAATAGGAAAATAAAACTTCTGAAGTTTTACGAGTTACCAATCTACCCGGGAAGAATATCGATATTTGTTTTAATCATTTTTGGTTAATTAATCGTGCAAATTCAGTTATCAACAAAAGAAATTCCACTGTTTTTTATACTGATCAAATTGATGAAAGCTACGAAAAATTAATACTATAATACATCAATATCCAAGTTCTGACGATAGTGAATGTTGGTAAAAAGGAACATATGTGGATATTATAAAATCGGTGTCCATGAAGCATATAGAGCACAAGGAATAGATTTATGAAATGTAAACTTCATTAGATAGGTATTGTAAGAAATATTATATTTTTGGATAAAGCATCTAAGATATTTAGAATCTAAGCTACAAATTGCAAGAAAAGTAGGGAATAATCATTCAAGATCAAGGAGACAAATAGTGAGGAAGCAAACGATTTAAGATGTAAAATTTAGGAGGTATTTTTTGAGGAACTAAGGCAATTGGCATATATAATATAGTTATTCAAATGAGTGTGCTCAAGGATGACAAAGAAGTTAAATCTTGCATACTGCATTATCTAAAATTGTTTGAAGAAATTTTGATTGGTTTTCCATTAATTATTATAAAACGAAAAAAGTAGAAGGAAATAAACCATGCAACATCAGAAAGTACGTGAAGAAGCAATTATGCAAAGCAACATATATGTATGTAACTGCATCGAATGAAGTTTTTATGAGATTATAAATGAAAATTAGGAAAATGTGATAAGTAGAAAGATTGTTATGATGCAAATAAGATGTAACCACTGTGTCATCAAATGTATGAAGACATTCTACCATACAAGAGGATAGAAATAATCATGTTGGATGAGGTTTTGCTTACGTTAATAAAAAGGATACGCTGAGAAATAGAGAAAGCTTATTTCAATATGCATACATTGATTGAGACATGCAATATTAAAAATTGCATGAAAAATCTGTACTATAGAGCAAGACAATCTATAATATCTTATACAATAATCTTTCTTTACGGTTGTAAAAGAAAAATAAGATTTGAAGTAAAATAATATGCGGGAAGCATATATTTTGATTTGGACATGCTTTATGAAGAAAGATATATAGAAACCATTTTATAGAACAAAATGAAAATATTCGGATTAAATATCGTTTTATTCATGCTTGAAGCACGTGTAAGCATAAGGGAGCATAAGTAAAATTGAAAAGGAGAGAAGAATAACGATAGGAGAGGAATAAGATCGTTCATGCTTGTACGTGCAGTGGCGAATTTATGGATGCGCTGGAGAATAATTAAAAATAGCTAAGTTGCGATAGTCAATGCCGTTATTGCTCTTAAGAAAAAAATACTTGATATTTCTCTACTGTTGGCACTTAGTCGATAGACGTTAATGTACTACATTATTCACTATAGTCCCTATGATGTTTATATTGTTACAATTTATCTACAAAGTTAAAAACAGTGTAATATGCTAGGAGCGTAAATGGTATGCAGTAACTTTTTTAATAAATATATGATTTATCTGGATATATCTTGGTATTCACTAATAGACAATTGTTGTAATAGCGCGAATGACAGAGATTATAGCGCCAATTTAATAAAAAAATAACAAAAATTTATATTGGCATATTTTACATATAATCTGCACATAAAGTATAGTTTTCTACGTATCATGGGCAAAATATTAAATTTCCAGGTAGAATGTAATTGTTCTATTGAATTCAAATAACCATCGTGTATAAGAATTGATTTAGCAAATACTCGCGATCATCCAATTAAATTATACTAATGAACAATAAATGAACATAATCATATTACAACGTGGTAACACAAAAATATTGGTATAAATATATACTGTTTTTCATCCGGCACTTTTTAATCATAGAACTCATACATAAACTTGAACAAAATATATAAATCTCTCTTTATACAGTTTGAAGATTCTGTGGTACAATTATAGCACGTTGCTTCTTTTTTTTTACTAATCGAATGAACAAAACATTAAACAAATAAAAAAAGAAGCATGTTTTGGCAAATCTAAATCCTGTAACCGGGACGATTCGTGGATCGAGAGTTGGTCGTGCGAAAAAAATCGAGCGGGACATAAATTCACCACTTTTCACGGTGCAAGAATAGGACGACATGCTGCTGAAGGGAAGGACTTACGATCATCTTGGGCGGTCTCCGTGTAAGAGTCCAGCGGAAGCGGCTGAGACTGATCTCTAGGCGCCTCAATCAGGTTATAATTAGAACTATCTTTGGCCTCTTTCCGATGACAACAAGCGTACATAATGCCCCCGCAACTGCCGTCCAATAGGCCAGCAGACATCCAGCACATTAGAAAAAATTCACAGCTCCGTCCATCAGCGCACAACGTATCGTCACCTTTCCACAGCGGTCTTTTTTGCTGACGCGTCTCTGCACAGAACAGGGAAACTTTTCTTTCTCTCTCAGTCACCCCGTTTTCTCTTGTCCTTTCTTCCTTTCGTACTCCCTTTCTCTCTCTCTCTCTATCTCTCTTTCTTTCTCTACGAAATGGTACGGAAGTGCGGGAGAGAGGTCGTACTTGTTCGTTAAGATTTGTGCTAAGATTGCGAGCTTTTGAGGAAATTTGTATTTACTCGATTTCCTTGTGGTCGAAGATGATATAATTTTTCTTTACCCTCTGCAGTGACAATTAGAGAAAATCTACGTAGGAATGTCTTATAAAGGATTTCGAGTGGCACTCTTTCGAGCCTCGATGAAGACAACCGAAAAGTATTTGACGTTTTCAAGATTATTTTATTATGCTCAAAGTAATATGATTTATCGGTGGTTCGTAACTCAGAATCGATTATTTATTATTTCGGGCTTAGATTAATATGAGTAATACAAGACCATTTTCATATTTGTGCATAAGGAGTTGCAATATTCATGATCAGAGAGAAATCGTTGCTTGATCTTTAAATCGCCGCATTAATTTTGCATTCGGGATTGGAGGGATAATTGCCAAGCGCGATTGTCTAGCGTAATGCAAGCAAGTATATAGGTTTTTAACATGTATATGTGAAATACTTATGTTACCTTTGTCAAAAAGCATTATTGCTCATTGTTTCTACAGCTTTTACGAATTTTATGTCACGCAAAACCCCATATGAGTGTTTTACATAGAACGATGGGTTATTACTCCAAGCCTATGTTCGGGAAGGGATTGACGAGTAGAATTTCCTACGAATAAACCCGATTTTAATTGTTTAAGATTATGTAAATTATTTAAAGCTGATGGAAGATTCGCGTATATAAATCCGTACAAGTTTTTCAAATTAAATTCACCCTTTTGCAAATTAAGTACATTTACATAAATATTACATTTAAAAAAAACATCAAATAACATTAATTACATAGTAGGGAATCAAAAATGTTATTATAATTCTTACAATTGCATAATTACATATGGAGATAAAAGTATGCATGGTGACTGTGTGCAGATAATTCAGTAATTCAATAATAATAATAATAATAATTCAAACAGAACCGTTTATAGACTAGATTATATGTACTAAATACAAATATTATATACATATATACATATAACCTAGTCTATAAAAGGTTCTCTTTGAATTGTTATTGAATTACTGAATTCTATGTACACAGTTTTCATACACAGTTTCATCTTCATATGTACTTATGTAATTGTATAAATTATAATAAAATTTTTCATTTCTTACTATGTAATTAACATTATTTGATGTTTTTTAAATATAATATATATGTAAAAGTACTTGATTTGCAAAAGGGTGAATTCCATTTGCAAGAGAATGAATTTAACTTGTAAAACCTGCAACGCGGGTACAGATATAAACGGCAACACAATAGCGACCGTCGCGATTCTTGTTAAAACACGCCGTCATAAAAGTTGCGCGAAAGACGGATCTGTCGTAACGATTTCGGCATCTTGGGTGACGGAAACCGTCGGCTAACGGAAATAAGTTTCTTTCCATAATCCTTGCAACATTCAGCTAGGATATTGCACGGTTAGCCGTCTAATTTGTAGGTGTACGAATGCTGAAATCTCGAAGAGTAGCGCAAGGTGTCCACGTATCGATTCTAATCGGCAAATTACGAAAAGACACAAGCGCTATCATTAGTGGTAAAGTATTACCAACCTAAATTTCAATTGATAATTGAGATTTGGCTTTGGCAACGTACCTGACTCTAATCTAGGATAGTCGTCGAGCGTCTGTTTTCGATGATCTGGAAGAAAAAGCATCAGTTCACTGCTGTAATTTCAATCTTATTGCACTGTGTATATTAGTCACATCGAAATGAAACTATATTTGCACACGAAATATAATGCAAAATTAAAAAGTAAAGGATATCTAGGTTTAATATCGTATTTATCTTGTAGCACATATATAATTGATGTATACATATAAACTTGGGGTTCATGTTATACCATAGAAATCTCTCCTTGAACTCAGTAGAAAAAAGTTTTGAGCTTTTTCTAAGTGGGATAAATTCATTCATTATCTTCGGGAATAAAAGTTCGTATTTAAAAGAAAAGCTCGTAAAATATCTTGAAAAATAAACTTCAACAAGTGCGTGCTTTTATTTTCAAAAATGATAAATAAATTCTTTAAACTGTCCAACACTATTTTTTAATATACTTTTATAAGCGCCATTTGGTATAATCTCTTTAGTAAAAGTCTTACGCGTATCTCCGATAATTCGGCTTTGTTCTTTACTGTCGTTTTCTTGAACGCGCTCGTAAATCTTTTCTAAATCGTTAATCTCGTAAATCTTAAAGAAAAAAATAATAATCGATCGGGGGAAAATGCATTGATTAAACCTTATTGCTCAAAGTCATTATGGATCAATGATCAACACGAAACCGGGTATATCGAGTTTAGCTCCCCGTCCAGTTACCCCAATATCCAATTTCTTTCACGCCTTTTTTCTCGATTTGGCTCAATTCACCATGTCATATTCCATATTTTCCATTTTCACTTATCCTTAAATTTTGATAAACCTCAATTATCGAGCCACGTAGTAAATGGACAAAAATTATCGACTTTCTCACACGCAATGTCGTTGCAACGACTGAAACTTTAACTCCATCATAACCAGATGGAGAAATTAACAAATGTGAAAAATAATCATTCCCTAAGACCACATTCTCTTTCCGTTAGAAATATCATAAGATCGCTTCGCGTAATCGCATTATTACCTCTGGCCTCGTCCTCGAATTCCGGAAGCTGATTCGATTGCTGGAAGAAGGAAGCGGTGCTGGCACCGCCAGCGGGTGGAAGAAAATCGTTATCGCGAAATATGAGTCGGGGTGTCCGATGGCCCATCACTGGCCTGCCGTAATCGGCCACAGGGCCCCTCCACAGGGCCTTGTGCTGCCTCCAGCTTGGAAACTGAGCCTGCGGAGCGAAGCGTGCTGCGGGATGCAGGCCATTGTTCCTCCCGATCGGCGGTCCGCCACTTTCGAAGAAATAACCGGCCGGCCCAGTGGGAAAACGCACGTATCGCCGTCTGCGAATCCAACTGGTGGTGACGTCCGTCCGATTTGCATGCTCGTCGCTCTCTGCGTCGGTGTGCACGAAGCCCAAAATTGTGTCGGCTCTGCCCGAATTCGCAGCCGAGCCGTCAGGCCCTCCAGTGACGCAAGAATTCGAGCAAAGGCCGAAGACGATTCCCAGGAGAAAGTACTGGCATGGCCAGGTTGTCCCCATCGTTCCTCTGAAAAGCGAATGACAGTGATTATGTCGCAGGAAGCTCGCCAGGTGATTTGTTGGAGAAGTATTTTCGTGGTACGCTTGGTCGGTTCCCTGAGCTTGCCGCATGAGAATCTCTTCTTAGAGTCGATTTTTATGATTGCAAATGGAGTTATAGTGATATCCCTTTTTTAATAAACTTTATTATTACTTGAAGTATCCAAATTATTTTAATTGTACTACGGGATAATGTAGGGTTCATGGTGTATCGTAGGGTGGAAGAGATATTGGAGGATGTTGGATAAGCACGATACGATGTGCTTAAGTGTACCTTTGGTATGGAGAATATTGTAAATTAAACTGTATTGTAGATGTTAGTGTAGTAATCGATGATATACTGTGTAATTATATTATTCGAGTGTTATATTGGTATGAAGAGATTATCGATTACTTACATTACACCGCGGAATTGAATATGATGCACATAGAATTATAGGTACGTTCTTTAATCATCGCCCGTCACACATGGATAGAGAGTATTTTTTTTTTTTATATTGTGCTAGTCATGCATCAAGTGCAACTTTTACTTCGTGGAAATTGTTGCGTAAAAAGCCCAGGTATAAGGCTGGAAGACGTTGATATTCTTTTGGTTTTTTTTTAGCAACCTTGTAACTCGTGCGTACGATTACTTTGTTCACTGACCATTTTGTTATCATATTTCTCTTGGTAAATAGCTTACGATGGTACATCGCTTTGCGCAGGCAAATGACTTTCCATTAACCATGACTCTGATGGCCTGCGCAGGTATCTGCCATTGGAGTTTGCACTTTCCTCCTGTTTTCTCTTCAAATCCAGTTCTCCAAGTTAGTAGACATTACTGCGACCACGAACGTAAACCAGATCTTTCGATTCATGATTTTCATTGATCGTTGAAGGTTCAGAATTATCATTCAGGATGGTCACACGGTGCATGTGTGTGATTATAGATATGAGACACGAGATACATTTGACGACGACGTTCTTTGCGCACTTATCTAGTGTTCACCGCGTGTAAAATATAAACAATAAAGGAATATATATTATTATTTACATAAATAACTTCGATTTTGTCCTTCCTTTGAATTTTACATAATGAACCTGAGCGATATGGCGGTTGTAATATAATTTGGATACCACTGTTACTTTAGCCTCCATCATGGTAATTTGATAATTGAAATTAAAAGTTACTCAGGTAAAGTAAATACATCAAACTCGTATTTACATCCTCTTCTTCTTCCTCAATTTATTTTCCGCACCGACTGCTAAAGTCATTTAGCCTAAGACGTACTATTCAACACTAAACCTAGAACCCTTTCTTGAAAAAATTGCTGTACTTCATAGAGAAGCATTTTGTTTAGATTTTCCATGATTTTACAGCAGATTGTGAACCATTCTTTCGATTTAATGATATCTCTTCTTACTCTGTTTGTTTAGGGATATATGTGCGGTACATGGATATATCCAGAAAGTGTGTGGTAGGTTTAGTATTAATGTGGATTCCGGCCACCAGAGCTATAATACTGTACTTATATTCTAAGTACTACTGTACATAACACGCAATCTAGGATGTCGGATAGAATAAACGATAAAGGAGAATATATCGTTGATTAGATAAAGTCCTTTATTATCCGCAAGTTATAAGTATCTCTCGGAATGATCAGCTAACCAATTACACATATCTCGTAATAATTATAATATCGATCAAAGATTATCGAGAATTACATAGGATAATTGAATTTCCTCTTTTATGGCTACGTTTCTCTTCTAATCATGGGGATCATTCCGGTGTATGTTATTGCAATACGCGTGCACGGTGCATCCAGTCACGAACCCTCGAAACGCAGAAAGAGAGTAGAAAATAACTTCCTCGAAGCAATCTTGAATTCTTTCCCGACGGACGAGACGAAATACGGTTTGCGTCACGTTACTCCGTAACGAGTGAAAGTAAAAAGGTCCACCCGGAACTGAATAACGCATCGATTATACGCGTGAGGATTCACGACAGCATCCTCCTCCTTAAATTATCACCGATCGAGGATGCCAACGGCGGGAGAAAACGCCGAAAGCGTTAAAAACTTAAGTCACCGTACGAGTTGGCCAACTCCCGTGGCAGCCGCATTAATCGCTGGTTCAGCCAACGTTCTGGGCAATTTAACGACGTAAAGGCCCTTGCTCACAATTTCGTAACCAGTGGGCGACGCGAGAACGCGTTTATAGCTGTTTCATATTCGTATTCTGGCATGTAATATCCTATCGAATTTTCTCAAATTCACGAGAATGTATTGGATTGGCGAGTAAGTAATCGCGGATTTGCGATTTTATTTTTTTCCATCCAACGATAAATAATAGCTATGCAACTGAACGTCATCATTTTTTTTTTACCCAATTACGATCAAAGTATGAAGTGTGAAAAAAACATCGTTGCTTTGACATTTCAAGTACCTGAATATTCCTAAAAATTTTACCAAAATCATCCGAAGGTGAAATCCGCAGTTATTTGCCAATACTTTTTGGAAACTTTCCATTATCTTGTTTCGATACTTAAGAAGTTGAATTCGTTAACCCTTATTGCCTTCTATCTCGATTTTTTTTTAATATACCTGTATATCGTATTTGTACACGTGGGAATTTTATTTATTGGTGGAATATATATGATTGGTAACTATGATACTATTTTGTGGTTACGGCATGGATTGTCGTCTTTTACATTAAACCTACCGGACAGGTCAAAATGACAGCTCAGTCATTTCTTTGATAAATTATAGAACTTTGAGAGCACATGCTCTGTGCAAATTCGATTACGCTTAGTTAAACAAGCTTTCATATTGATTTTCAATATTTAAATTCATGTTAGATATGAAAGTGCTATCTTGTTCCTGGAGTGGTTATAAGGTCTTTTTAGTATATGCTGTATCCTATAGAAACCTGAGTGGCAGTACTGACTGCTCCTTTTGCTTGAATTTGATCTGTTTTAAGTAGCCGCCTATGAGCTATTTCCAGAGGATCACCTTTCAACAACTTTCGTTATTGAACCAAACAGTCCAATGAAAGCGCAGAAATATATGTACCACTATCGAGTGTTGTTGACAAACATGTATAAAGTTTCTATTATAGGTAAGTACAATAGTATATGTTATTAAAAACTAACCCTTTGTTGAACTGAATTTTTCTACTATAATTATTATTTACAACTTTGCTGAAACTTTGTAAACTTGCCGTCATTGATAATAATTGAAGGGTAGTTTATAATAAATCATTTAATCGAATACTTTGTAGAGACTATCTATAACTTTAACAGGTATAACATCTGTATCAAGATATCTTATATTTACAAACATTATTATCGTTTATATTGAATTACTATACTCTATTAACACAAATTTTATTCAGGATTATAGTCTCAATATATTGATAATTTTAATAATTCTCGTTAATATTTTGTTTTCCTTAAGTACTTAGCTCCAGTTGTTGATTTAAGTTCATTTGTAAATAGAATTTCGTATATTCAATGGATAAAATGCAGAAAGGCTTTGAACTAGAAGTTCGCCATTGCGCGCTTGAATTTATCTATACAAAGAGCATTAAAAACTATACTCCACACACTATAATAGTAATATTTATTTACTAAACCTGTATTCCATGAGAAAATCCGAAAAGTTGACAAATATTAATGGTATAGTTTGGTATTTCAGATTTTGACGCTTTAACTAAACTGTAATATATTCTGCGTGATCCTATCCTCTTAAAAGGAAAAGAAATTTAATGTAAACAATGGATCGTACGACGAATAAAACAATAGCTGACTTAGGGCAAAGCATATGAATGGAATAATGCTACTCAGACTTCCACGCGGAAGATCCGAGTTCAAATCCCAGTCATTATCACTAAAAAATTTTCCACGCGACACGTACACTGCAGTTCTGCTGGTTTGAAATCCACTTTAAACAGTAGATTCGAGGTTAAATAAGCTAAAAGCACCAGTGCAGCAGTACTCGACTCTTCTTAAAAAAAAAGTGAATAAATAAAGAAAACACAAGCTGAAATACATCAAACCTTATTAGTGTATATAGTGTCACTCTTCTGCAGCTTAATTGCGAAATATTGCGCACAGTCCGCCATTGAGAAGTATCATAGCGATTGGTTAATCAAACCCGCGCGCGACACTTACGCTTTTTCCTTATTTTCTTATATAAATCACTGAGAGCTTGATTAAAATATAAGCATTGCAAGTTTGTATCAATTACATTGCCAAGACCAGTTCATTTATTGGTAGCTCTCCCCATATCAACGACTAAAACAAAAGGATGTCAACTACTACATTTTTTGTTTTCCCTGAGTTTCAACTATTCAATCAAATTTCATTTTAAGAAAGAAAATTCTACAACCGCCATCAGGAACAAATACTTGTAATATAATAGGAGAATAATTCGTGCAGCCAGTACCAATCATCAATTTTTCATAAAGTGAACTTAACCTGAGCTATGCGAACGAATAGACAGAAAATTCTTTAGTGTCAACTACTGGTATTTCTATCTTATTCCATACTAAAAATGAATAGAAACAAACGAAACGTTGTTTTAAGGTCGTGGATCACAAAGGGTTAAACGGTTGGTCCTAGGTTAAACGCCATGAGAAGGGAGGTGAAATAAACAAACAAAGAAAAGCATGGACGAATGGCCTTGCCAAGCAGCGATCGACGTGCCGAGTGAACGGTTGAATGTGTTAGTAGGTCATTGGCTCTCCGCTGCGTGGATCCACCGGGAGTGAAAGTGTACCTCTTGCATGCGCGCCAGTGTGAAGTTCACGTTCACGCTGTGCCACCCGCTCGGCGGAAGTTACGAATCGCCGAGCACGATTCTCGGTCGCATTTTTCTTCTCCGTTCTCCATCCGCCCGAATACATCCGCCTACGGATAAGCACCGGACCAATATGCAGGCTGGGTAAGAAGTTAACCCTTATCGAACGAATGCCGCCATATTCACGATATTATATATATGCCAAGAAAATCGAATGCCGCTATATTCGCGATATTATAAATATGCCAGGAAAATTGAATGCCGCTATTTTCGCGACATTATAAATATGACAAGAAAATCGAATATTGCTCTATTCGCGATATTATAAATATGCCAAGAAAATAGAATGCCGCCATATTCGTGACATAAATATTCCAAGGCAATCCAATGCCGCCATATTTGCGATATTATAAATGTGCCAAGAAAATCGAATGCCGCCATATTCGTGACATTATAAGTATGCCAAGAAAATCGAATATTGCTATATTCGTGATATTATAAATATGCCAAGAAAATTGAATGCCGCCATATTCGCGACATTTACAAATATGCCAAGAAAATCCAGTCCCGCCATACAGGCGACATGACGTGCCATTCCTATATACATACATCTATTCGTTTATTTCAACCATCATTATTTTTCTGTAATTAATACTTGTGTATCTTTTTGTATGGACATATATCTGTTCTACCTACTACCTATTATCACTGAAAATAGATTATGACCCTTCTCTCGCTCTAATAATTTTGAATTGTTTAATTAATTCGTAAAAATTTTGTCGATCTACTAATCATTGTTCTAGAAATACACGCTCGTTTGTTAAGGGTTGTAGAATATGAAATTTTAACATTGCAGGCGATTTGTATCATCTTTGTGGACTTACAAATACTTGTTGCGTAATATTCGGTCAAGGATTAGTAAAGTTATTGGCAAATGTATACAGGAAGTTGCTTGTCACCCACTTTCTACCTTGTTTAGCACAGGAAGGTGCGGTCGGTTTAAATTTGTAAGTGATATGAAGGAGCGTTGCAGTAAAGATGATGTTGTGTGTTTCTCTGTGTAGATTATATACAACTTTTTGAATATACGAAGTCTGTAAATGTCCCCTGTTGTATTTTTTGACATAAAAGAAACTCGTGACTTCCAACACTTGTGTGCGATACATTAATATATAATTATTAAGATACAGTTGAAAGAGATGGAACGCGAAATGGGAAGGATAAAAAAAGTATGACTTTAATTAACGATTTTGCCACAGTGTTTTATAAGGCGATCTATATAGATTTTTCTTTAAACAATATTTTATCAGAAAATATAAGTCGTAGAAGGTAATATAGAAGAGCAAAAGCATCGACATTTCGGATCATACACAGTGTACCATCTACGTGCAACAAAATACCTTGTAGTTAAACCGACATCACGATGACTATGTACATGCGACTATAGTACATTTTAAATTAATTTAAAGCGATATAGAGGTTTTCTAACTCGTGTTTCAAAGCAACGCTCATCCAACAAACATACAATAATAACGTATACAAATGTATATGTACTGTTATTTGAGAACTCCTAGTATATTACTCTTAATACTTCGAATGTACTATAAATTTCCTTACAAGATATCAGTACACACACGAAAAATAAGGATTTATCTTAGATTCTGAATATGGTACTGGTTGCCCCAAATACCAATCTATACGCAACCAGAAAAATGGCGGCGATAACAAACAAGATACGCGTAAGATTCCCAACGATTATAACGGGAGATGCCAGCAAAGAAAAGTGAAATGAGAAAGGAAAATAAACTCTATCAAAGATTCGAGCAGGACAGTCGTTAGCGGGCAATTGTAGCGGGTAAAAGCTCTAACCACTGCGTCATCCACGAGATGCTCATCGGTGACATAGCGGTTTTAACTCTCTAAGCATCGCGCCAGGATTCATCTAACGGCCTTTTTATAAGAAGAAAAAGGACGGCGGAGGAGAATTCTAGACGAACTTTCACCTTCCTATGTCTAGCCAACTCTAACCGGTATGTATACTCCCGAACGAAAGTTCCTTCCCGCGTACATCGCCAGGAGATATCACACGTATAATTGCACCTTCGTTTTCCAGCTGTTCCACGTGAAAGCTTATGCGTATCCGGTGGTACGTATTTTTTTCGCCAATGCCCGAATCGACTGGCGCCTATAGAGCACCCCGAATTCCGTGTGAACTAACATTAAGAACGCCATCCGTTACTTTCTCCGCGGTGCTTGCACGCACGCCGATTACTTTCGCCAAAATCGACGGGCGATCGTATTTTCAAGCGTTTCTCTACTAGATTGGAGGCCGTTTATTCGTCTCTTTTCAGTCCGCCTCGAGTGTTTAGCGCTCGACCTAGCCCAATGTGTGCCAAATATTCTTCGTGTTACGTTGTGAGCACTACACATGGATGCCAGATGATCATTAGGGCTGCGATCTTCTATACCTTTGGAGCCATTTGTACTGCGAGAATTTAATAAATCCTGATAAATGGCTAATTATCATGTATGCTAGGTTGTTCGATAAGCTCGCGGAACGGAAATGAAAAAATTAATTTATGGTTGCAAAGAGGACTTTAAAAGTTAGACTTTAGACTAAAGTGTTGGAATAAAGAGTTTAGGTTAATAAGTTAAACTGAAAGTTAGAGACTGTAAATTAACAGGATTCTTGAGTCAATAAATTATTTACACACGGTGTTTAGAAACTCAAAAGTTGTTTCAAAAAAATATTGAAACTTTGGTTGGGTTTTTTATGAAACATGATAATTATGTTAAAATGACGTCGAAGTTTTAGTTCTACTGTTGACGAATAGACGGCGCTTTGCGAAGTTATTAAACAATCTGGTATGTATTGGCTGAGTGCAAAAGTTCGTGCGGAGTTTCTCATAACACCATCTATTGAAACTCCGCACGAACTTTTGCACTCACATAATATAAATCAGATATGAATAATAAACAACTGTAGTAATAAAATTATGTTGAGAAAAATGGTTTTATTTTTTTATTTAGTTGTGTTTTATTTATAATGTTTGATTTAGAGAACGGAGCGTGTGTATCCATATGCGTGGAATTATATTATAATTTTATTCATGGAATCCATCGTTCCTTATCAATATGTACTTATTGCATTTTCTTTGCGAGTACCTGGTTAGCACAAAATAAATACTAATAACGTGACATCTGGGTTATTGAAAAACACTTTGATTAGTGTAAAATCAATCGTATCTTGGTTACATAGACACTTTTAAATATATGCTACTTGGAGTCAGACTCAAACAAAGAAGCATTAAAAGCAGTAATATCGATGTTCATGGTTAGGCCTACAAAATATCATCAATTTTTTTGATCGATAAAAACAAAAATACGAGGAATCGATTAATACAGTACAATGTTTTGACAAAGCATTAGCAACCTGTGTCTTGATGTTACAGTAGAAATATTCAAGTCAGATTCTCAATTGAAACAAAGAAATAAAGACACTGATAAAACATCTCGGCAGAAATCTAATAATTCGACAAAATTTTCTAACCTAAGGCTAGTACTAACAGTTTGGAACTGATTCGCGATCATTAAGAACAGAAGAACTCTTTTTATCCGCAAACGATCTCAATACATAAAGATATTAGCAAAAGGATATTTTTTGTTTTCAGAAGTGACACGCATGACAGATCGAAGGCCCACATATCGATAGCCGATAAAAATCTAGAAATTCACTGCTCCAAATACGCGCTATTAATGTAGAAAACCGAGAAAGTAATCGTTTATGCCATGTATAATCGGCGATCGTAGCTAAAAACAAACGCTTCCCCCTTTTCTTTGATTTTAATTGCATCGTATAATTACGGTTGTGGGATTGTGTTATTTTCACAGAATGGCCGGCCGACCTCGAATATATGGATCAGAAAATACCGGCAGATGCACCGGTACGTAACGGGATTCTGGGTATTCAAGATACCGAGATGGCTCGGAATTTTTTTCATTTCTATCAAGCGGCCACCCTAATGGCCCTTCCGCCGAGTACCTACACGCTTCACGGGCGTTATACACACGCAAACGCGGCTTGTCTTTCGAAGAAACCGGTCTGAAGAAATCTCAACGTCACAGCTTCTGATTTTTCTTCATGGCCTTGAAAGAGTACGCTTCTTCGCGGTCTAATTCACCGATACCCTTTCATGACGAACACTTTCCATTGTGTAACGAATCTTTTTTCGCACGCCATTCGTCTATTTCGCAGGATCGAGCTGAGCGGGATAAAGGTGGTCGAAGGAAGCCTCCACTGCAGTTTTGTATCTCAGCAAGGTGGGCTTCTTGTTCTTCGTTCACTTCCTTCTAGACCATCGCGATCGCATGCTGAGCGTAGATGAGTATCATCAGAAAAGCGGACTTGCTTTAAGAAATTCCGTCTTTAAGTGTTCTGCCCTCACATTCCTTTCGCTTTCCCTAGGCATCCTTATTTTCGCACATTGTGTTTCAAGCTTCTAATCTCGTTTTGGCTCTTGGCCTCTTTTATATCATATCTTTACCATCTGTCGTATTTCTGATATCTCTATGGACATATTCGAAAACGATGCTCAGGCCTGTACGGATCCGCGAAGCTGCGTTATATTCCGAAAGTGGATTTATTATAATGCGTATTGGACGTTTATAAGATATTATGATATCGAGAAAGTTAAGTCATTAACGACTGCGAGGCGCTTAAAACCGAACACGAATGGCCGCACGGCGGAGAATCAAACGGGTTAGAGGCACTTCCGTGCCAGGAACGTCGTTTCTCTTTAAACCTCTATCGAATTCTGTTACGTAAACGGGGAGTGGTGTTTAGGCAACCCGCACAACGGTAGCGAAGCGTGCATCTTTAATGCGCCTCTGTGGAGGTTTCGTTCTTCTCAAGAGGACGGAAGTACTTTCACTGGTTACGAGGTCAGAAAATTAAAAATTCGGTAGCCACGAGGCGCCGGCGCGAATTTTTACCGCGGAATCTCTTTCGGATTCCTGCCCCAAATACCTGTCAGCGGATATTTTTATTTTCACGCCGGTAATCGAGATTATATGCCAAACGTACATCGCGATTTTCCTCGTACGGCCGATCGCCACGATCGCTTTCGACTTTCCTTGCGCGATCTTCGAATGACGGTCAAGATCGAACGACGGGATCCTCGATTTATCCCCCGTTAACGCGTTCCGTGCCGCGTGGGGCATATACGCCCCACGCTCAATTTTTCATTCAACCTCTTTATAATTTTCCATGCAAAACGAAACATTAAGAAGAAATTGTTTCTTATCAATTATAACAATTGTAATATATACATTAGAAGCAAAATGTAATAGTATATTTAGATACACCCCGCATGGCTTGAACGAAAATAAAAAATAAGCCCGTAAGTAAAGAAAAATCTGTCCGGCGTGGAACGTGTTGATGATCGCTCATCGTTAGAATTAAAAAGTAGTCGAAAGGATGGGTCTGTACTTTTTGTTATAAAAATTCCTCAGATTCACAACTCCACTTTTTAATATCCCCCGTCACTTTATTCAAGTATACGAATCACCAAGTGGATCTGTTTACTTTCCTTCTTTGTACCCACTTTAAAAAAAAAAAAAGTATATGGCATATCCGGATATGTTGGAGGAGTGGCCCATATTTCCAATGTTAATTCCGGGATTAAAATAGCGGAATTGACACGCATGTCGCGAGCCACGAGGTCTTGGGAAACAAACGGTGGACTCTCTTTCAAAAAGCACCCGCTGGATCTAGACGATCGTACTTTCTCTTAGTTTTTGCGATGACTTTTCATCGAGGAGTCTGGTATGCCGGTAGACAGACTCGAGGTAAGAGGACGCATTTTGTTTGGCACGACCGTCGACGTTACCGATAACGACGACCGCCCCATTTTCTCTTTTGCAACTCGCAATCTATCGGATATTAACTCTACGCTTGCCAGCAGAGTGCACGATATATGAATTATCGAGGATTTTTGCTTTTCACCAAGAAGATATGCACGACCAATAAGTGCGTCGATCGATGAAACGCGATTCTCGATTGGCTATCCTTTGAATATGTATTAAAATATGTCGAAAGCAAGAAACACCACTGTATACATGTGCGTGTGTGGGTGTATCGTATATAAATAATAGATACATATTTTTGGAATTAAATGATCGTGCCTTTGTGTACTGTATAATATAAAATTTGTTTACCAATGCATCAAGACCTTATAAATATAACAGTTTAGAAGGTCAAATCGAAAGCAAGTATGGAAAGCTAATATTCCCAATTCTATAGACTTTGAGACAGAAAGATTGATCGAGAAATGTTTTTTAAATTAATCTCTTTTTTCGCGAAATTTTGTTTTATCGTTCGAGAAAATTCAACGATATTATTCACCAACAGTTTAGAATGTCAAGTCGAAAGCCAGCATGTGAAAGCTAATATTCTCAATTCCATAAACTTCGAGACAGAAAATGTAATTCAGAAATACTATTTAGCTTTATCTCTTATCGCGCAGTTCTTTTTTGCATCGTTCGAGAATATCCAACGATATTAATCGCCATTCGTGCACTCTCCTTATCATAACCCGCGTATGGGCGAAGTACGAAGACGCGCACTCACCGATCTATTAAATCGAAGCTAATTCCTTCGTGCGTGAACGTGACCTTCCTGGATTTCTCCTCGACGACTCTCGGCCAGTACACGGGCGACGAAGGAGCTCGTTGCACGATTTCTCAAGAAGAGTCCCCGCTGGTATTTCCGTCGCGGCCCTCTTCTCTTCTCCTCTTCTGTTCTCTTCTTCTACCACGTCTTCTACCGCGTCTACTCTGTACCGGGCCAAACTTCACCACCATAACACAAGTGCAAGTCGCCGGATATCCCGCCTCGAAATCGCTCCTCCCACCCGGGCTCTACCCGATTTTCACTCGGTATCGATAACAGTCGCGATCTCTATATACTTTCAATCGGCACGCCACATTCACGCGAAAATTGCTCCATAGTCCCTCGTGCGGATATTCTTTGCGCGACGTCGATTACAGTTTCTCAGCCTGAAGTCCCTTCCTCAACTTCGATGCGAAATTTCTCGTTTCCTTCCTCGCTGTTCTGCTCTTCCAGATGCGTTGTCTTGATTTTCAGTTTTCCGCCTTCTCCTTGGGAATCCCCCCAGGAGTTCACGAGGATTCCAAGAGAAGAGGTCCAGGAATGTCACGATTTCCTCGTCTCGTGCTTCTCGCGTGGTCGACGACTTTGAGGGTTCCTGCGCTTTTCCTCGAACATGGATCGATTTCTTTTGGCCAAACCGATCCGCCGTGTTTCCTTGGTCGATGATTTGCGGATTTCGAGTTTTTTCTCGACGCAGGAGGATAATTATCGCGAGGATTTTTCCACGGGATAGGAAGGTCCACACGGTTGAGGGCTTACACCGTGTCTATCCTCTCGCCTCGAGGAGCCCCGGTCGCCTGCTCGTCGTTGCCCACCGTCCGCTACGTTGGCTCTCACTTTCTCCGCCGAGTAGTTTCATTTCGGTACGTAAAACTCTCTCGTGTATCCCCCTCCAGGTTAGTAGCTGCTCTGTCTCTTCGCCCGAGAAAATCGACTTGGAGTCACCCAGGACACCGTCGTCCTTGGATCCGGAATAATTTGATCTCTGCCAGGAAATCGGCCGCTCGGAAAGGCCTCTTGATCGATTCTCGATCAAATTCGTAGCTTCCCCCATCGTCAGCTATTCCTGAATAGTGGAAGTACGCGAATTGGTATATCGGAGGTAGCACAAATGGTCGAAAGAATGTTATAAACCAGTGTTACTTTATTATCGCGTAATGTCCCGGGGAAAGTGTTATTCCTCTCCTTTTAAATGAAAGTCTTGAAAACTTGAAATTACGTAAGCTTCTGGATTTAACGAATATAAATGTTTGTGCGCTTATTTAACATTCTTATCAGCGTGTTCTACGATTTTTCAAAGATTGCTCAAAGCTAGAGAAATGTTCGAGTTGGTACGGTATGTCGGTGTAAGGTGTATTCGAGTAGGCGAATGCGGAAATACTCGCGCGCTCGCGTGTGAGTAAATGAGTGATTTTTTTGTTTAACGATGATAGTAAAGAGAAAAATTCGACAAAAGTTCTGGGTACCCATTTAATACACCAGCGGTTATCATGCGTTTCCATATGTGAAATAGTTGCGGTCATTCTATGCCTTAACCTATTATTTACCATTGTCCCTTTTTTCGGACGCTTGATTTTTATTTATATCCACCTAAACAGTGGAACTTTTAGTTTTAATCGTTGTAACTAAATGTTGTTTTGACCGCTATAGAACTTACAAACTCGATAAAAATATTTTTTCTTTAATTAGCTTACCGTAGGAATTTAATTAATTAGTGCATTATTTAAGTTTGCACTTGCCTTTGGCATATAATGGGTCAATATAAGATGATTTCTAAGAGCAGCGCGCTGGGTTTTAGTAATGGCATTGGCTGCGTCATAGTGAACTTCAACTGCCGGTGAATGTCACGAGGGGATGCGGTTTGTTCGACCAGTTTTCTACGCGTGGGCCAGTTAAATGCTGTTTTTGATTCCACATAACCATGAATTTTAAGACGGCTTACGTGTTCAAATAAACAAATGAAGTGAAAGGGAAGAATGTGGATAATCTGTACTAACTTAACGTTTGATCATTTATATTTTAGACCTTGATTTTTTCACATACTTGATTTTTTAATACATACTAAACTATATTTTTACAGGTACAATAACTTATACAGCGTATTCAATTTCGCAGTAGATATTTATAAATATGATACAAAACTAAGAACGTAGATGCTTGTATTATTATTCTTATTGAATTTTATTTTTTGAATACAAAATATGAATTTTTCCGAAGGGTTCCATAGGTATATATGAAGTGTCGAATTTACTCAATAATTAACAATAACTTCATATATTCTAAGAAGTTTATGTGATCAAAATATGTGCCTGTAGTTTCAATAGACTTTTTGCACTTTTTGCAGTGTTCTTTTAATATTCTTTTAATTCCCAAAGCAGTTTTTTTTATTAAAAAATCTATATTAAGAAAGAGTTAATCTGGCAGGGATTGTCATTTATCAAAAGAATATCATACAAGTGTACAATGTTCTGTTATAGTATTGATTGTTATATTTAGTAATGATTAATTTATAATATCCGGTACTTCAAGATCATCACGTATTTATTGACTTATTACAGACACCATTATTCCACGAACGAGGGTACTTTGTCAGATGCAAGATCCTTTTGGAACTGAAGAAAGACGCAGTTATGATTCATCGAGCTTTATAAGTTCCTATAGTTCGAACATACTGCAATTTCCATTAGTTTTACCTGAATCGTACACTCCTAAGAATTAGAAACTAATCGAGTTAATTGCTAGAATTAAATCTCTTGCATTGCGCATTATATTGCGTTAGTATAGTATACTTTAAGTAGTATTAGTAAGTATATTGAATTAAAGCAATCATAAATAGAAAGAAGAGACTATTACAAAGTACAAGATTATAAATTAAAAAAGTTATAACCAAACCAAGTGCTTTGACACTTAAATATAAAGTATTTGAAAAAGTGGAGTTAATCGATTTGGCCTGTAAACGACTCAATTATAGATGGAGAATAATCCAAAATAATGATGATGATAAACACAATAAACGTGTATGACATTCAGTGACGGTGATTAATCGCTTTTTAATAGCAAAGCTACTCGACGACGTATTCCATTCACGATTGCTTTCCACAATGACCGTTTTCTACTCTTTTGTATAGCGTCCTCCAAAATTTCCCTATTCTTTTCTCGCGTGCAACTTCATAGTTCGTTTGAACGTCACTTATAGCGAATATTTAAGCCACGGCGCATAGCAATGAAACGCGACCCAATTAATTTCCCTCACTAATTTGTACCGATGCCAGACATTTACGAGATCTTCCGCAAAAGGTTAAAAAAGTTTCACATTAACTGCGAATTACTAGATTATTCAATAAGTTCGTGGAACGCAAATCAAAAAATGAATTCATTGTTGTAATAATGACTTTAAATGCTAAAGACCTTAAGTGAAAGTTTTAAGATTTCAAACTAAGAGGACTTTAAGATCGAATGTGTTTTTGTTGCATGCGCCGCCCACTGTGCGCACAGCTTTTTGAAATCAATACTTTATTTAAAATATTGCCAAAAGATATCTAAATTTTGGTCGAGTTTCTTATGAAACATGAAACATGAAATTGATGTCAAAGTCTTAACTCTATGTTCGACGAATAGACGATGATCCGCGAACTTATTGAACAACCTGGTGTTCTAGGCAAGCGCGAAAATACATATGCGTTGGTTGGATGGGTTTATCCGCGGGGTTAACGACACAAGGAAGATTAAAAGTAGAGCCGAGGATCTAATCTTCCTCGGTATTGTTCCTTTGTTCCACGAACGTCATCTGCCCGGCACACGAGCCGCGGCACTTAATTTTTCTGACACGGTAGAAAGTTCAGCGCGTAAAATTTATGGGTAGGTTGGAGCGAAGGACCGCAGTACCTAGTTTCATTAATTAAGAGAAGTGGAGGAGCTTGAGGTAGCACGAAGGAGGCCGAAAGGACCAGATTCGTTGCGATTAATTCTTCAAGAGGCTATGAAAGTCTTTACACGGCTACTGAATCCGACACCGCGAGTAGTGTATCCGTGTTTACACGTCCGTCCTTTAATGATTGCTTTTATCTTCGTTTGCCTCAATTTTACTCGACCATGGAAGTTGGCGTAAGGTCGAGAAGTATACGCCTCGCGCTGAATTTTCCATTCAGGCTATTTAGAATTTTCCTGGCAAAACGAAACATTAAACAGGAATTGTTTGTGATCAATTATAGAAATCGTAAGACGTATGTTAGAATCATATTGTAATAGCGTGCGGAGATACATCCTGCATGGCTTAAACGAAAATGAAAAATAAGTGCCAAAGTTATTATTATTGAGTATTAAGTCATATTCAAAGTTACCTAAAAATATAAGAGTAATTACTGGCGCGATATACAATATTTAGGTCCTTTTGAATCTTAGAAAAATAGATTCAGGCAAAGGTGTATTTTAGTTTTGGAATGTTAAAGTCAATTCTACCGCAACGATTATTTTTTATACTGGGATTCGCATAGAAGCAGGAGAAAAACTTTATCCTCACATTGAACGTATTCTTTGGAAACAAAGCTTTATTCTTGCAGTAGAACAACGCTGATTATCCTACGAGTTCTTAACGTGTTAATTAAATTAAAACACTATGGCTTTAGAGGTCTGGTTTAAAATGAGGTTTGCTAAAGACGATTCCGCAGTGGCTCAGAAAGTTTTTGCACGCAACTGCAGAGCTTACTCGCTAATTTCTGCAAGAACACTAGATTTCTGCAAGATATTGGTCCATGAAAAGTTCTCAACTGCCATCTCATGAGAGTAAGGAAAGGGAAGAACTCCAAGGCATAAATATTTTCTCTTGTTTCACAATTTTCGACTTACTTCATCAGCATTATGTTCATATATATTTTTTTAAGAGCAAATTAAAGTATAAAATGCACTGCATTAATCTGGAATCTTTAAAAAAAAAATTAACAATGCTAATTATCATTTATATCACTGCTACTATTTCTAAAGAAGGTACGTCTTATGCTCTTTTTCACGAATGTCTGAAATAAAATCACGTAGTTATTAAAACAGTTTGTTGCAATAATTATTTGCCATCTAACGTGTCATATACTACACTATGAATTATGGATGTTATGAAATAGCTTTCGTAAAAAGAACGCTTGTCAGTCTTTCGTTAACAAGATATCATTATAAAACTGTATCAAGAAATTTCACGTTTCTTTTTGTTAACCCATTATTTACCATTGTCCCTTTTCTGGGACGCTTATTTATTATTTATTCCTACCCAAGCAGTGGAACTTTTAGTTTTGATTGTTGTATCTAAATGTTGTATTAACTGTTACAAAAGCTACAAGCTCAATAAAAATATTTTTTCTCTAATTAGCTTACTGTAGGAAATGAATTAATTAGTGCATTATTAAGGTTTACACTTGGCATTGGTATATAATGGGTTAAGTGTGCGGTATACATGTGACGTGAAAGAGTGCTTATGTCACTCATAAACAAAAAATACATCCAAGGTTTTTAAAAATTGTTTCAAGCTTTCCCTCATCATGCTAGGCTTTAATATACAGCTTTTTTTTTACAGCTGTAAAAGGATTCCACTTCCGATTCATGCCGCAATTTTGCACGCTTTAGCGGTGCGTACGCTTACCAAGTGGTTTAGGACAATTAACAACAGCGATTAGTTCTGGAAAGATCTGTATGTCCATTGTCCTGTCGAAGAGGAGCATGAAGAGAAATCTTTGCTCTTGCAAATCCTTCGAAATGTCACCTTTTTTTTCCGAAGTCCACATCGTAATGTTTATCTGCTGTGCATCTACGAATTCAAATTTTAACTAAAGAGTGCAATATTAAACAAATCGCTTATGAGTATTCTACATTATAGTTAATCTGCTAATCAACATAAATATCAACATACAAATGATAAAGCTTATTTTATTGTACATATCTATTCTTTTTTCACATATAATCGCTACATTGTAAGGGATAAAAAAGTAACTCGTAAAATATTGGAGAATCTGATTTTTTTAAAAATGTGATTTTAATTCCGAGTAATAACTAGAATCTAGAACAAAAGAAATAAAGTAAAATCGATGGCTAATGCAGCGTAGAGTGCGTAATTAAAAAGTCGTTAAAGTTCTGATTATTATTCATTTCTGTAATGCAAATTAACATATGCGGCTTTTTTTGCATATCGTTCGATTCCCATGCTCGCAAACATTCACAAGCATTCCTGTCCTCGAAATTTTCTACATCTTCATGTCAAAGTAATTCAAACTGTTATTAAATATTTATATAATGCAATGGGTACGTGAAAAACAGAGCATGCAGATTCAGTGGTGAGCAGTGCAGTACTGTGCGTAGGTCATAATATTTACATATATTACACAGAAAAGCGTTTACAGAACAATGGAGGGCTTGGATCGTGTTAGGCCATGAAGGATACCAGAAATCAGAATCAACAAAATGGGAGTGAAAATACGTTTCCCACTGTCGCTATGAAAACAAAGCTGCGAATAAAAAGAAATGAGAGTACCTACCACCTACCATTATTTGAATACCACGTACATCAACAATATCTATGTCACGTTGTAACTTAATTCCTCTCGCACGCATCCCCGTTATTATCGTCACAGTCGGTTCTGTTTTAATAAAGCTACGCATTTTAAAAATATTCCTCGTTGCGAGTCTTCAGTGGAAAATGAGTAATACAAAGAAGAGCGATTTAAGTCTGAAACTAATGAACGATCCTGGTAAAAAAAACATTTTCCTTTTGGCTTTGCTACAGTCGAGTAAAAATCATGTGTCTCTCATTAGTGTATTGTACTCGCACAATTATTTGTATATTTTTGATCGATGGATATTGATAGAGGAGCACGTTTTAAATTTCCTGCTTGCCACGCTATAAAGAAAGCTATATTTTAAGAAGTTATCCTAATCTTTTATTTTTATTAATTCCTTCCACTTTACAGCTCAATAAAATCGTTGGACACACTTTTACAACAACGTATCGTGATTTCAAATACTTTGTCACTCGTCAGAAAAACTCGGCACATCGAAATTTTTCATCAACTTTCATCGACTAACGAGCGATCACTTGTTAAAATGCATTGCGGGCTAAGTAATTGGACTCATCGTCGATACAAATATATAATTCGTAGCTTAAATTGCTTGTAACAAATAAAGAAGTATGTAGAACAAGTACAACGAGTTCCAGATAACAGCTTGAGCTAATTTGTTGATCATTCTAAATTCGATATTCTCCTTTTTCAAATTTACGATATCCACAGAACCGTGGACATCATCAAACCGCGACTTATTATTTAGGCGTCGGTGAAAGTCGATGACGAATCGACGAATCGATTGAGGAATCAAGACGATAACTTTTTGGCAGTTTGAAACACCGTGAGATTTCGAAACTACATTAGTGTGGAAAATCTAAGCCCGATTGCGTGAAAGTTTTATATGATTCGTTGAAGAAACGAGTAGCTCAGAATAATCACGGAACAAACTTTATTATAATTTTATATTTATTATATTCATTATAATAATTTTTTATAAATATTTGCTATTTATGCGTATCTAAGTAGACGTACATGCGACAATGTGTCTAATTAGTTTGTATACTTCTTACATGTTATTCTTAATTATACGCACACAGTGAGTTCCTTAATAATACAAATTTTATTACGTTTTATTTATATACATACTTTTATTATGTTGTCTCCTCCATTATGTTTATTATGTTCCTAAATAATGCAATATTATTTTATTCTACTCCTTCAATCCCAAATTTTAACTCATTATTAGAGATCAACTGAAAGGAACAATATCTTTTGTAATTCTCAACATTCCGACAAAAAATCTACTGACGACTATCAATAATGTAGTCACAATTATCAAAATGTTTAATTCTCATAACATTGCAATATCACCTTTGTCGAAGTAAAATTTAAGTTTGCCGCAGAAATTGTATATACGTACTTTTAAATTCATGTAATAAAACAGAACATGTTTCCGGCGTAGTCGTGACGTAAGCCATTCGCAAGCATAGCCGATAAATTCTTGGAATCGGAATCGCTGAAAGCAAAGTTCTTCAGAATTTACTCAATATATTATCTCCAATGGCTCAGATATCGGTTACGCCAATTATTGTGCACGTCCTGTGGATTTCATTCGCTCTTTCCTTCGTAGCGTGATTCAACAAGCATCTTGAATTCAATGTCACAAACGTAGGACAAATTACTTTCGCGCGTAATCCGGCTATATAGACGGGGTTGGATTTTTTCTAAGGACAAAGTAGCGTTTGTTGTACAATATTTATCAGCGAGTGACGAATCGCACTTGCTGACTCAAAGATCAATCCCGCAATTGTTGCGTGTGTCATACGGATTCCTTTGCCTTGTTACTTCCCTCAGCAAATATCTTTACGTCCGTAACTGTCGCCTTGTCGAGTACGCACATCCATCTTGATAATGTAGAACTTCCTGTACAAAAAGCGCGACGAGAAAAAGTGCCGAGGCGTATTAAAACGACGGGGTACTAACGCCACGGATCCAAAAAATGCCTACTTAATTGTAAATCCTCGTTTATCCGGCTGTAATATGTAACATCGAGTTTAAACTTTAATTTCGCACATCTGTGCAAATTGATCTATTGTATAATATAATGTAATTCTCATTTGCTTTAAAATTGATTCCGTGATTAAGCCTGAATTATCGATAAAATATGTAACAAAAAACGTAGACTCACTGGTTCAGAAATAGATGTCATGTACGATACATAAAGGTTATTTAAATTCAGCAAATTCAGTGCTGCAGGGTTATAGTAATTTCAAACCTACCAACTTTCGCGAACGAAATCTTATTTATTCAATTGTATAACATTAAACCTGTTTATTCAATCATATGAAAAAGAGAGTGCTAACAAATGAGAATATATATTCTAATACCATCAACTTGAAACTGAATGGTTGTCGAAAGGAACATGTTTAACAATATCAAATATAACGACAAACAACCAATTGTTAAATACACAGTGTTCGGTATATTGTTTAATGAAACGTCATATGTTATATAAGAAAAATGATAAAGTACACAATAGTAATTACAACCCAGCGAGAAGAAACAGTTAAAAACAATAATACCTTCACAATCTTCAGTATAATGGCAGACTGTCTGCTGTCTGTCTTTTGTAATAAATCGTGTAAATTTCTCAACAAGAAAATGCGTACGTGCTTCATACGTCTTTTATAAAGACGAAAGAGGACGGATTTGTTTGTTATTAATATACACGGCAGAAACTCATATAAATTCTTTTTAAATTCTTGTCAAATAATAGTGTGCAAAATCGACATTGTATGAAAATATATCTGGTTAAGAGAGGTTTGCATAATAATGTTTGCATCGGGTTATGTTGGGAAAGTGTTTAAAGCATACGTCATCATGAGAAGTTATTTAGCAATTTTTGATAATCTGCTGTATGAAAATCTTGTACCGAGGGTGTCAGATTACCGAACAGTTGCCCGTATATCGATGTTACGAATATCATAATGAACAAGAAAGTAAAAGCATTCAGCAGGAAAGTCGCAGAATTAGGTGACGTTATTTGGAACGAACTGGCGAAAGTGTGCCGAGACAAAATTAAATTTAGCGACACGAAATTATGTTTACGACAATCGTCCTGATGACAATCGCCCAATCTTTCCAAGAAATCGTTTACAGGACGAAAATACCGATCGACATCTCAAATAAAAGCAACTCGTTGGCTTTGCTAATTATTTTATGGTTGCCTCCACTTTTTTTATGCACAAGACTTTTTTTTATAAAAGCATAAATATCACATTTTTTATTACGTTAAAAAGGTTGCTGGTGGTTTGATGAGTTTACATATTAATTCATAAGAGCTTTTATTCAGTTTGGATATCACGCAAATTTTGTTATGCATAGCCAAGGTTACAGTGCTCAAGGGTTAATTCAATGCTTTTTATAATAAATAATTATTTGAATATTTGTATGAAATGAATGTACGATTTCAAAATGATTTGTTGCTTTTAAATAAATGCTATTATATATACATTCAATTGTTATTTCTGGATTAACTTGATGCTAATTTATGAATACAATATTTACAGTACGATATTTATGGGAATGAAAAATCTGCTTTTGATTATATAATATAATATAAGTTTCCAGAAGTGGTAAAGATAAAAGTGCTCTATTATCTAATAGTCATTACAAATACTATAGACGTTCACTCACATGTGCATTAATGAGTAAATAGTCTGAATCAAAGTCAAGCGCTCATTAAAAGTAACAAATATTCATTTTATGTTTTATATTTGTATGTGCTATCGGTTTAGACAAATGTTATTGTATATATTATAATATATTTCACAGATAAAAGAATTTACTTCTCTTCGACATTTTTTTGACCGTCTTTTGAAAATCTCACGCTGCTATTCATAAAGATCACATGCAACTTTGCGTTTTAAGGTGTCAAATTCTTTTATAATACCAATTGTAATATATCATATTTGTACTAACTGTATACTCGCGTAATATCTTATGAAAGTAAAAATGTAAGATTTATGCAAACTGTATTCAAGAATGAAAATGAAAGCAGCTCACATGACATACTTATTTGGCATTCAGGATATAATTAACTCCTGCTTCTTTTCCATTCTGAGTAGAATTGATGTACGCGAATAAATTGTCATGCAAATTCATAAGAATATTTAACCATAAATGTTTTTGTGTTGCAACGTAACATGAATCATAGCTGTAGAAAAATTATTGTTTTCACGTTTCGTTATTTAACTACTTCCTCAATGTGTCCGTATTTAAAGGACATGTGTTGGTCAAATATTACATGTTTATTAATTCCACTACATGAATATTTTATCAGTAAATTAATTATCGAGAAACATTGAAATGCTTTACCAAATGAGAGACGCAATAAGGAGAACATAGCGACCTGTATTTTCACTCATTCGAAAGCAACAAAAATGGAAAAACGTTAGAAAGGATTTCTGCAGGTATAACTAATAGGAAAGGCTAAGTATTGAGATTACTGTACGGTAAAAAGGTTTACTGCAGATGCTTCTTGAAAATATTTCCATACATATGACAAGTTTTTGTGAAGTTTGAAATCGAGAATTGAGATTTCTGTACTGTAAAAAGGTTTACTGCAGATACTTGGCTTCTTGAAAATATTGCCATACATGACAAGTTTTTATAAAGTGCGAAAATAATATTTGGTGGGCGAAGAATAAAATAACTGTCATAAGATTGACAGTATTTTCACATATATACATAAGATTGACAGTACATTCACATATAAAAAAACAATGTATAAATTTAAAACTCTGCTTCGCGAAAAAGAGGTGAAATATTTTATTCAGGTAGAAACAATAGACATATATATTATACGTAGACAAATCAATTATGTTAAAAACCAATTAAAAAGTACGGGAACGGTCGGATCGCATACTACCCACTATATCAACCCCACTATATCAACGCACACTACCCATCTAATAATCCTACCCATCTCCCGCTTGCTTGAACACCTAAAAATGTGAAAAGATTTGCAGACAATTTTCTAAGGCAACGAAACGTAAGTGCTTTATGCTCCATAAAATTACATGTGTTTTTGCATTTATGACAATAATCAAAGGAGCAATCAACTATAAATGTATTAAGAAAAAATTATATAGTTTAAAAAGGACAGTACACTGTTTTATATGGACAAAAATATGAAACGCGGATGACTTAAATTTTACGTATTGTAGTTATAAAATACAATACATGCCAGTTATAAAATCATTGTGAAAAACATCATACTATGAATAACTTATTTGTATTTCCTAATGACAGAAGAAGTAATTAGTAAGAAAGTGTGAAATGTTCTATCGAGAAATTTCAGAACTTTGCATAAAATTGCATAACAGATGTGCATGCATATTTTATTCGCCAACTTTTATTCACCTGCGCGAAAAGAAATTTGTGAGAATAATGAAGGATCGTATGGTACAAGCCGTCCAAGAAGAAAAACGTCTGCCCAACGTACCCCCTTAAGATCGAAAGTGGCTGGTCACGTTCGAAGCAAGTTTATTTGCGCTGCTATTCGTTAAACGGGAATTACTCGCATTTAGGAATGTTAGACGTGCGAGGAGCACGCAAGAAAAAAGAAGTGGGTCAAAATTTCAGAGCAAGATCGCGAGATCATCGATGCACCTGCTACTTATCTAGAAGGCTGTGGGGCACCCGGCTAGAGTTGTTAGAGCATAACTTTCTCCGCGGACTGGAAAGTCGAATGCTTCCTTTCCGTTTACACGTACGGCACGACTGCTAACAAGTTGCTATAGAAGATCGGCGAGGATCCTAATAATGCTGATAAGCGTCATCGAAATGCAAAATTGAAATGCTTATCGTAATGATACTTTATTGATTCGAGCAAGGCCTATTTAGACACAAATTGTGTGTGTATCTATATCAATTTTTTCGTTGATCGGTTTCGGGGATGAGTCGCGTTTTGAGTGCTGTCCTTTGAAGACGTGTTTTGTGTTATTTCGATGATTTTGTTTGTCAGCAGTGTATTGTTATTTGTAAAATTAGAATTTTGTACTCAGATTTATAATTGATGAATTTTTACCAAGCGAAGAATTTCTTCGAAATTTGATGCTTTATCATTTTTTGAAAAAAGAGATTGAAACTACTGTCATTAATAATATTTGTAATGCACTTGGCGATTATTTAGATCTTCACAAGTGTCAAAGATGATATGGTATTTATATATCTTTTTTTATAAAAAAATTAATTTATTAGAACAAATAATTGTTGTATTTCATAACTAAAAAAAAACTTGGATTTAATAAATCAGATTACTACAGTACATTCTTAAATAGACTGATAACAAAGATAATGTTTCTATTATATTAATGTAAAGTATTGTCTGATATAAGTAAACAATATGGATTTTATATTCATCTAACTTTGGATCAGACTTGAATATTTAGTTTGATAAATTGCGTTGTATCCAAAAACAAGTTGATGTCACGATGAAAAAAAGTATGTTTTCTTTCAGATAGAATTAGCCTCTTCCTTATATCGATATCTACATTAGAATATGCATTAGTGACAGCGAAAGACTTACATTTTTCACGCATAAAAAAATTAAATCCAAAAGCTATAATCAAAAGTGACAAGCGCGAATTTACGAGCATTATGGTCGCACGCGTCCATCGTAATTTCGAGATTATTGTTCGTAAGTTAATGATATTCGGCGTGCAAAGTTCCAGCGGGTGAAATAATTCCGTAAAATAGACTCAACCACTAACTGCATATTCATGTACTTATAATGATAACGAAACATTCACGTGCTTATAACGACAGTAATATACAGGCGGAGTTAGAATCAAATCTGGGAAAGGTACAATTTCCTCGTAATTGCAATTCGTTAACCGTCATCGTAAAGTCTGCAATAAATGCCGTTTTATCATGTGCAATGAGTATCTATACACATCTGGCTTATTCGGCTTTAAACTTATTGCTTTTACTCTACTCTTATCCCATGGATTGATAAATTCATATTACGAAATATGTTTCAATATTGATTATTTGTACGCAGATTATACATTTAATAACATACGATTGCACGATATCCATGAAGTAAAACGCTTGTGCTAGTTTTTTCATTTAAATTTATTATGTAATCAATCGTTATGTCATAAAATGTATTTTAGTTCACATAATTATGGTAATTATGTTGCGTAATTATTGTTATTTAAACGGAATAAAAATATAGTCACATAAACGGTTATGTAATTATTGTCATTTAAACGTGAAGAGAAAAAGGAAACGGAATCAGAAGAAGAAATGGAAAATGAAGAAAGATAATCGGGATTCCTTTAGTAACGCTATTGAAAATGGCATTTATGATCTCGACGAAATGAAACCTTGACATCAATGAAATTCTAGATAGATTTACAGAGTTAATAGTGTCGCTGATAAAGCCGTCTCAAAATCAAAAACTCCAACGTGCTCTTATTCTGAGTGCCTACTTGCTGAGAATTACATATATATTTAAACAACTGGTCCTTGTAAGTAATTATTGATAATATTCTCGCATCAATAATTATTTGCAAGGACCACTTGTTTAAATAGATATTATATATTAACTCGTTGCGTACCGCATAGAAATCTCCAAGACGTACTTTTGGGCAAACTGCACGTTACTTAAATCATCATAACTACACGTCATAACGCACTTTAGGTATTGTTTTCTAATAAGTATAACATTTTTATTAAAAAATCAATGAAACTAAAGTTCCTAACATATTTTTTAAAAGTATGATACTGCGTAAAACATTTTCTTATATGACGAAGAATTAAACAAAATTTACAATACATAAATATCTAGATTCCCTCCCTTTTTCATTGCCGATTCAAACTCAGTAGGCTTTTATAGCAAATTTCTTTTTCCTTTTTTAATTATATTTAGTCTTACTTACGTAAAACAATTGATAATACAACCAAAAAATTCAATAAAATTATTCCTTTTATATTTTTAATTAAAAATATATAATTAAATTAAATTATTACATCATTCAATTAATTCAAATATAATTCCAAAAATTGAATTATATCTTTATGCTCTCATATCATGCGATTTCTTTATTAATAAGAATATACCTATTTTGTTAATTTTACAAATGCAATAAAATTTCTCTGCAACATAGGTCTATTTTATTTTCTAAAATTATCTCGCCCAATAAACAGATCAAAAAACTGGGAATATAGATCCAAGTTGAATTGTCGAAGTAATTCGAGAGGAAGGGTTTAACGATTAAAGCTGAACGGCAGTTACATATGAGTCTTGGCTTACGGCTGGATGGCTGACTTGAATGAAAAATCGACTGATTTTCATTTTTCGTTTCACCGCTGGCCGCGTTCGTAACACGAGACGTGGGACGAGTACCTAGTAATAGCTAAGTAGGAAAACCGGGGAAAGTTTCGACCCATGAATTATTATCGCCGTCACGTTTCGGGTGACATCACAAAAAGAGTGAAAACAAATCAGTGACATCACTCACCGGTAGTGATGTCACAACAGGCTGAATATACGCGCATATTTTGCACCGATATGCGCCCAATGAATTAATTATATTCTCAACGGGTCTTCACGATCTTCTGCATAATGAACAATGTTTTGGAAATGGTAATACGATGTAATATTTGATGCGCTAACGATGTGGTCTCTGAAGTGATGTTTGTTTCCAATGAAGATGAATAGGGTGTCGAAAAGTAATGATCATTTGATTGTACTCTCTTGAAATATTTGTTAGCTATACATATTTATAGATTTGGTACTGATTGAAATTTTGCAGTAGTTTGTACTATTCTCTTTATTGCTTACTTTACTTCCATAAATTGACTGTACTATTCATTTAAAAAACGTGAAACTAAACCATAGTTATGAGCGAAAATATACTTTGCTCATTCCTAAAGTCAACAATATTCTACAAACGTGCAAATAGTTATTTGACAGCTTTTATCGAAGCTTAAAGTGATAGTTTCTAGGCAGACGAACAACTGGCTATAATGATGATGCGGAAGAAGATATGAAAACTACCTTTTATTATATTTGTACATATAATTCAGCCTTGCGCTTATGTTTACCTTTTACATCACACCAAGACAACGTATATAATTCAATCCTGAATTCTTTGATATCATTTTTTGTAATCAAGTTTTTTTCCAGTTTCCTTTACTTTCATTCGCTTTACTAACTGTCCTAAACTGGTGATACGCGAACTCAGTAGTCAAAAGAGCTACATTTCAGCAGTAGAACAATAGTTTTTTTTTTATCGAGGGCCAAATTTACAAGAAATCTTTTGGAGAAAAACTAGGTATTAATAATATATGATAGATAAGATTAGACACGCTCCATAAACTGGATTGGTTTTTTCCTCCAATAGAATGTCAATTTTGTAAACTTATAATGTGTGAAATGATGATTCCTCTTGAGGTCCTTGCGCCGTTTCTTCTCTACAGCGTCACATAATAAAGTGACCGAGAGATACCAGGGGCTCGTTTCATAAAATTCACAGTTCCTGTATTACAAGATTTTTCTTCAAGTATCTTGTATAAATTATAAATAAAGAACCTGTAATACAGGAACTATAAGTTTCATGAAACGAGCCCATAGTTTCTTAAATATCGCATTTTTATTATTGATACTCAGAAAGTGTACCATATGTACCATCTCTGAGTAATCGACTTTTTGACATTAAGCACCGAATAGAAAAAAAATTAGATACTCATCACAATTAACGATAATCCTGTTTATCGATAAAAAGTATTTTGTATCATTAAAATATTACGTGGCACATAATAATTATTCCTGATAGCTCCACATTTGAATGACCACAGAGCATTGCACACATTTTAACTTACTTAATTTACAACACATTTTAAAAAATGCAACTTTTCAAGCTTCTGCGGTCGGTTGTCCTCTCTGAGACTAGGACATCAGATTTTAGCAATCAGACTACATACAATGTTGTTTCGATCAAGATGTCAAAACAGATTCACTCTTGCATCAAGGCGTACGCCAACATGTTGTATGCTTTACTAGTTTATTCGTTTATGCTTAAATATTTCGCACTCATAAATTGACAAACGTGAGTAAGAAGCGGAGAAACTGCAGTGTTGATACAAACAAAGAGAAATGAAGGACTCATAAACTTCATACGATCGAGACAAAGATGGAAATAATTAGACGTTCTGAAAACGGTGAACCTTTTGCTTCGATCGGACGTTTGTATGATGTAAACAGATCTATGATATGTTCAATTACGCATCTTGACAAATTTTTGACTATCATGGAAGAATATAATTTCAATGGAGAACGTATATCTAAAATACGTAGAGCAATTAAGAAAGACACGTCATATTATAGAAATCTTTATCAAGAAATAAAAAGATGGTATTCGACTAATTCTCGACAAGTTCATAAAGAAAACATCCGAAAGTACTTGAACACGCTCCTTTAACTTCATTATGTATACGTATTGATAAATACATTAAAACACGATTTTTGGTGCATATTTCTTTACATTCCTCTACTTACAAACATTCAACATTTGCACACACTTTCAGGAACGTATCGTATGCGAAAGTCGAGGGCCCACTCTAATTAGATTTTTTTAAATTAAATTATATTTTATTCAAATTAAGTACTTACATTTTTTAAAAATTAAATTACATTTTATTCAAATTAAGTAATTAGATTTTTTTTAAATTATTTTTTCGACCAATTGTTTTTGCTGTACCTGATACGTGCGCCTGGATGGTGCTTCTGGTCGGATGTAAGTAGGTCTGAAAGGTGTTCCTTCGCGAAGCCTTCTAACGAGCACCTGTATAATATTATACAGCGCGCAGATTTGCGCGAATATTCATCCGCATACAATATGTTTTCCCATTTGCACGGCAATGTAATTTAAGTTTCAGGTAACAAGACGCGGAGATGACGTGGGAGAATGATCCGAGGGGATGTTCCCAATTAACAAAGTACTTCCTTGAAGGGCATCGTTTTCCAATTTCCGCGGACTGCTCCGTGAAGGACTCTTACGCGATAATCCGTCGCCAAGCCGGCGCAATTACCTTCCTCTCGAGGAGCCCTACATAGGCAAGCTCCGCAAATATGTGTATACAGCCATGTACGCCGGTTGTACAAATATACGCTGGCCTACACATCTTTATGGAGACTTTACTTTCTCAAGCACGCGAACGCCATCACTTCGCCGGCTGCTTTTCTTACTTTCTCTCCTGGGCGCCTCAAAAGTAGGCTCCGAATAGGATTAAGCGATCTTTTAAAGACCTTGGCGCTCGATCGATACTGTACTACGACTACTTGGCAAATCTCGTACAGCTGTCGAATCCTGAGGGTTCGCGTGAGGATGAATATTTTAGCGCGACGCACCGTTGGCAAAGCGAGAGAAATATTATGAGAATGTTTGCACAAGCGTACGTGAATCAGTCGAGGCATCCGGAGTTATTTCCAAAAGCGATTCTGCTAGAGAATCGTCGTTCGGTTACGAAACTCATCGACGCGAGATACGGTATTACGAACATACTTGTGGAACAAAATGGTTGTGGAAATTCAGACGGTAAAAGTTGTCCTCGGAGAGAATTGAGTCATCCTTTAAAGAGCTTGGAGTTTTTGCGCGAAGAACAATATGGTGAAGATCGGGAAAATATTAGGTATTGTATTTTTATAGATGAAACGATGCTTTTGAACGGAATCGAGAGATCCTTTGATATACTCAAAGCTACGCGTGCTGTTAGTACTGCAGATTATATGAACATCGCTGAAGAAACTATGTATACTGATTGTTACGAGCTGCGTTGGGATGTGAGATTGTCACTACCAACTGACACAATGCGTGTCTTCTTAAACATTCGTTGTAGTAGTTGTTCTCAAAGTAAACGTTCTCCAAGTAGTTGAAGAACGATCTTTATCGTTGGTAGTAAAGCTCTCCTAGGGATACAAGCAAGTTTATTTACATTTTATATACGGCCAAGTAATAAAGTACGATTGTTTCATGCCTCATGCTTCATTCATTAAATCTTTCCTTCGTGATTTTTTTTTTTTTGTAATGCTCGTCAAATCACAAAATCATAGGCTTCTACGTCACTGACAATTTCTATAATATGAGCTAAAAAAATAAAAGATTGGAGTATTAAACATAGTATTTAAGTAGGATTATGCAGTATGCAGAGAGTGAACAAAATTATTCAATATCGATATGATACACAGAATGAACTGTAGTGAGTGTACATATTGGTACACATACATATGGACCGTTTATTTTGAAAGTGGTGTAAGTTCATTTTCTCTTGTTTCGAGAAAATTCAAGGTTAGCATATTTGTTAATCAAAAAATATCGGTTAATATTATCGAGTGTGGCAATGTTTCTGATTGTATATTGTACAAATATAAAAAGCAGTAGCCACTGATCTTATCACCTGTCTGTCGAAATGGACTTACACCACTTTCATAATCTGCCGAATTTCTTTTATCGGCCAATATTAAATTGAACAAAGCGTTGGTATTTTTTAAGGTATTAAATACTAACTAGTTATAAACAAAAAGTTTATACTAAATTAAGCATGAATCACGTGATATCTCATTTTTTTTAATAAATGGACTTACACCACTTTCAAAATAAACGGTCCATATATCGAAAAGTTAATCGCTTTTGAAATACTAACATTTTTGTATGTTTGCATTATAATTGATTTATTCGTTTCCATCATAACATGCAATGTTTCCTGTAGTGTTTATAAACCACATTCTGAATGTCCTCACTTAATTTTCATACATAGTTAAATCTATTTAGTATTATGCTGTCACAAAGTTGTGCTGAAAAGGTTAGCACGTTACTTTTTATAGTACATAAACGCGGTCTTTGGTCAAAGATGGATTGGACGTGGCAGGCCGGTAAAACGGCTTCTTTGATCCCTCGATTACAACCCTTCAAACTCTTTTTTACAGGGAAATCTGAAAAGCAAAGTTTATTCTTGGTAGATAAATCACTTAGAAGGATTACGAAAAAGAATCCATCGTGTTCGTCGAATAATTCGACAGAGATGAAAGATTTTCGAGAGAGTGTTCAACTTGTAAAGCGATTCTGAAGATGTTGAATGGATATGAAAGTGGAAAAAGTAAGTAGATGAGGAACACTTTCTGTAAATATCGAAAAACCAATAGTAAGTCAAAACGTAGTATGTTTTTTTTACAGTATATTCTATGTATCATGTAAATATTAGATAATTCCTTTAAATCATTTTATTTTTAAAAATTTCACCGATTCTAGATAATTAAATATTATAATTAAAAATGAAATTCAATTTTTTCAAATCAAATTCACTGTTTTTGAAATCAAGTTTTTCATTTCTAATTAAGGAAGTGTTATTAAAAATTAAGTTTTTCGTAATTTTTGTTTTTCCTTATTTTTCACACAGGTACTAATTAATTGATGTAATCGATCGTTCTGTTGCAACTTCTATTCCTATAAATTGCAATAAATATCTCCTGAATATCTACATAAAGTTAACCCCTGCAGCAGCAGACGAATTATTATAGATAAATTTGTATATCTTACATGTGTATGTGTATGAATATTTGTTACGATAAATAAGCATTTAACAATTTCATGTTACTTTATATTATTCTATGTTGAAGTATTATTACATTTATATATGCAATACAATTTTCCATCGGCATCATAACCGTATACTGGATATTTTTATGTTATTAAACAACTTGAATTACAAGAAAGTGAATTTTATTTGTAAAAGTATAAGTTTATGTACCAAACTCGTAAAGCTGCCAATCAAAACATAAGCACTTTCAAACTTCTCAAAGAAACTATGTTTCTTTACACAGATCGCCAAACTCTAAACTGAATGTTCACGAATGTCGATAGTGCCAGGAGAAAGACTAGTACACGCATCATATCGCTTCCGTGCACAGTCTTTTTCTTCCTGTGGAAATATAATCGCTTTGCTCGGATGATACAGACTCCTTTAAGCATTATTTTAAATATACAGTAAATTATATCAACAATTTAGTGATTTTAATAACCATATGGAAAAATCCTTTAGCATTTATTATACAAAATACTCACATTCTGTTAAATGAATCTTAGCGTATGATAATATAAAGTCTTTTAGGTAATAGTTGCTGACGTGGTCTTGACGAGCAGTAATATTTTATGTCGACAAATTTTATTAAACAAAGCATTATTGCTTGTCAAGACCACGTCAATAAATCTTACTTAATTCACTGAGCAAGAATATTAAGAATATCATGTCATATAAAATCTTTTAAACACATACTAATTTATATCCGTAAAATCACTCCGAGTCACTTTCTTTATTTCTCATATGTACTGATATAAAATAATATTCCAAGCAGTAAGTGATGACATTAGCAATTATTGTACATATCAATCAATTCCTATACGATGAATCGTCATATAAAATCACGTGCGTTTCATTCTACGCACGATGAATTATTTGGCAGTTTGTACGCTTCATCAAGCGCATGAGAAGATCCGACGGAGCTCATTTCACGCATTTTCCACTTTCTGTTCAAAAGTAGGATTGGTTTTGCGGAGCAAGTTTTATAGTCGCGTTAATCAATTTCACGGATGCACCGACGTTCAATTGCCTCTGAAAGCGAACCGCACGGTAAAGTGCATCGGCGTTTTGATTTTTTTCCGTACCCGCTGTGCCTCATGTCTCACTTTCGATTCCTTCAATGCGCCGTGCTCCTCCTCGGCGAAAGTGAATGGAACACGGCGACGTTTCTAATTGCTGCATCGTCGTTCGACTCAAAGTAGAGAATTGTAATCGATACGACCCCAATAGTTACGGTTGAGTGCTAAAATTATTTAATACCTCGAATCTAATTGTTGAAAAAAAATATTGTGCTGTTCGAAGTTTTGAATTTTCGAAACGACTGCTTGGGAAATATACAAAATAATACAGGACTTGTATTTGTTGATTCGAAATAATTTGGGAAATTTCCAGAGCGTAAAGCTGATTAAAACATATCAAGAAAAGAATAGAAATCTATTCCTACATCAAGAAGACGCGTTATTCTTGTATTTAATCGAAATAGATTTCTGCTGCGTGATTTTCTTCCATGCGTGTAATACGTTTGTTTAAACGTAAATCACACGCATGTCAAATTTTTATTTTTGTATAGAAAAGCTGTTATAGATTGTTATCACCATTGAAATTAACTGAACGATAATGGAGAACGAAAGATATAAGCAGCTATAGTGTTAAACGTCCTTTGTTTTGTAAGAAATAAACAGAATTGCATGTAATACATGCATTTCTTAATTTACAAGCTAATTGAAAACTTAAAATATTCCGTGGCTTGAATTCCTCTCTCTAACGTTGCATTTTTTTTCGCTGCCTTTTTACTTTCTTGCTTTATTTTATTTCATATTTTGCTGTTTACTGTATTTATTTATATGAAAGTACAAAGTATCTAGCGACTTGAACGACGCCAATCGAAGTATCGACAACGATGATAATAGAAAAGCATTACGAACTCCTAATTGGTTCCTGCTTTTTGCCCCTTTACTGTACTACCTTTTAAGTAGGAAGCACAACGGTTTGTAATCGGCAGGCATTGCATGAACGTTGTGCACCCATCTCGATGTCTTTCGCCTCATTTGGTGATTACAAGCCGGCCGGCTCTCTTCGAGCCACGCAGCAATGCCCGTAGGCTCGAGCGATTAAATTTTATTATCGCGGACAATTGACCCTTTCTAGGCGGATGTAACTTCAACCCACATATCAATATATCTATGCATGAGACGAATGATGGTTTTAGCGAGCATTAACTCACGTGTGATGGATTAAATGAATTAGAATATGTAGTATTTATAGGATCTTTCGGTTTGGTTGAGTACCCTTTTGAGGTATATTTGAGCTAAATTGGTCACAAAATAATGAAATATATTATTAAATAAATATATAGTTGATATTAGATAGATGTAACATAGATGTATACTTGATATTAGATATTAAATAATATAGAGTTGTCACGTAGATTATAATAAATGTATGAACACAAGAAATGTGGAGAAAGGGATTTGTAGATTATATAGATAGATAATTTTAAAAAACATTGCTGTGAGGTATTATATCGTGGTGAATAATATCAGTGGTTAAACGGTGCTGGAGAACTTTCTTTTTAATCAATTTTTGGCATCGACTGCTAAGATCATTTGACATGGGACGTACTGCTTAAGGTGGGTTCCGAATAACCAGGGCTACAACATATATTGGGTGAGTGCAAAAGTTCGTGCGGAGTTTCTCATAATTCCATCTATTGAAACCTAATCTATTCACCTAATATATCATATAGAAAAACCAGAGTTGATGGACGGAATTCGAACTTGGAGATCCTGCGTGGAAGTTCGAGCTTCTATCCGCTACACCACCGTAGCTCTGAGCAGCTTATTCGCACGCTTTTAATTCTTTCAAGTTCAATTTATTATTTTTTAGTAAGAAAATTAAATTTTGAAAAGAAAAACAATTTGGAGGTACTTGATTAGTAGAAGAAGATTATACGGATCATGCCAAATGGCATTATTGGGCTGGAAAGGGTTAATATATTTGAAAGGTTAACTCTTATAAAGTAAATGTAATGCTACGGATTCCAATATAATTTTTCTTTATTTTTTTATGCTCATTACTTTAATGTTAGAATTGCCGCATAGAAATAACAGTTCGATAAAAACAAATATCATCAACCTCAATATCTTTTTAATTACCTCTGTAGTAATTAAAACGTTTATTGCGCTATAATGTATACACTGTTTTGTTGTTTAATGTTCACGAAAGTGGTCATTTTCATAAATAGAATTATATTATTGTATATAGATAATATTAGGTAGAGCTCTAAATGGACATACAATACGAGCATGCAATTAGATGGAAATAATAATAATCCATATTCCAATTCTGTGGCCTCTTTATTTAAAACTGTGTTTTATGACAAGTAAATCGCGATGTGTTTTTAGATAACAAGTGAAAATATTGTATATACACTTATTAAAATATTGCACGAATAAATGTTAACACATACTCATAATCATTCAGTACTTGGATGACAAATTTTTTTGCGCTAACCAATATCGTTTGGGCAAATTGCAGATTTTCGATAGATCCTAACAAGATATTTTAGTTTACGTGCTTTTATAGGAGAAAATTCATTTAGACTATTGGCAATTATAGAGTTAAAGAAATAAATAAATCAGGAAATGTAGGGCCATCGTGAATTCGTTATTTCCCCAGGTTAGGATAAGATACAAGGAAAACACGGTTAGTAATTAAATGTTAGACGTTCATTTGCGTACATATATGTATATATATGTATACGATACATAAAAGAAAATTTATATTTTCACTCTGTACTTAGTTGGCTCCTGATATCGTTACACTTTGAAGGCATAATTCCTAATACGTAATATGTGCAGGCTACACGACTAGAAATTAAACCAAATATTCGATATTGACGATTGTCGCGCTTGGTGCTTTCCGGATCGATGGATCTCGGTTGATCTCTTCCTCTCTCCATACGATCTTTTGATATCTCTCACAGACGATCCTCCGACTAAATTCGCAGACTTGCGTGTAACTTGTCAGCGACATCTTTCATCTGAAAACAATGAAGGATATCTTAACCCATTAATTACCATCGTCCCTTTTTGGGACGCTTGTTCTTTATTTATTTCCACCTAAGCAGTGGAACTTTTAGTTTTTATCGTTGTACCTAAATGCTGTACTGACTGCTATAACAGTTGCAAACTCGATAAAAATATCTCATCTCTAATTAGTTAACTGTAGGAAATGAATTAATTAATATTAATTACTGTGAAAAAATAATTGGTGCATTTTTTAGGTTTGCACTTGGCCTTGGCATATAATGAGTTAATGCTGTTTACACGCTGGATATTTGACTTTAGATTTCTTATCGAGTTTAAGAATTTTTTAACATCTTTTTTGTTTAACATCTTTGCCCGGGAATTTTGAGAATTTATTTACTAACACTTTCGCAGCCGTTTTGAATTCGCGATGCTTCACTAAGTGCCGATTTTGTTTTTCTGCATATTTTAAACATAATAATATCGCGCACTAAATCGTGATCCGACACCTAACCGAAGACGCCGTATGACGCGCCAACGCGTGAGTGGCAGCGAAAGTGTTAAAAGGATTAGCGGAACCGTTGTCCATATTCATTCAGAATACTCCTGAATGATCAGTTAATACTAAAAAGTTGGCTGTCGGAATCATACTCCTAACCTCAATTGCTGGGTATTACTAAAATTCTGTATTATAACAAACTTATAAATAACTCTTCTGCATTTTTATCAATATGTATGTTCTTCTAAGGAAATTGTCATTCTCTAAGGGAGTTAAACTGCCAATAATAGTTATTAAATAATCAATTAACTTTGCGTATTCTTTTTCCTGAGAAATGCGTAAACGATCGTTTTACTTAAATGCTCGGCTAAATTATCACTAAATTTATCGGTCACTTCGGAGGCATATTTATATGTACTAAAAATATCTGTAAATATATCACTAGATTAATATTCGTTGCAACAAAAGTTGATAGGTCATACAAAGTACCTTGTCGCCAGGTTCTACGATTTTCCAAAAAAAACGACTGGCTGGTCATTTTAGTCGCTCCAGTAGGATAAGCGACAAAAGCAAACTTATCGGTTTTCAAGACACTTTGATAAGAAAAAATTCCCTTTCAAAATCTAAAATCTGACCTGCATTATGCCAAAACATCAACGTCGTTTTCGTTATCCTTCGTATAATCATCAAGTTCAATGCCGGCGTTGCTCTTAGAATGATCTATGTAATCAAGCACGGCGCTAAATCGATTTAATGTCGAAGTACTCCCGTATTGCAGAGGAACACGCTTTCCATATCGGCTACCCAAAAAGAACCGGTCCATTCTTGGTGCTATTTGCACCAACCTTGGCTCCATTTTTGTATTTTTTGCATCGACAATTCCGCTACGCCCATATCTGCTTCCTCTTATGAAGGTGCTTCCTGAAATAATTACCGTATGTAATAAAAATAATTCTTATATTAGGTCACGCCAGATGCTACTTCTACCAATCATTGTATTTGTTTCACGTTTTCTCTCAATAATCTGTAATAATTGGTGATCGTAATAATCACTCGTGCCAGGAAAATATACAGTGATTTAATTATCGCAAATGCTGGTTTGCATCTTTATCGCACACATTATAACCCGCAGGATAAAAAGGAAGACGGAAAATTATAAAGCGAACTAAGAATAATAGTTATACTATAAGATATTATAACATGTATTTTCGATTTTTTTATTATATCCTACTGCGTGAAATAATTTATCCCCCAGGAAGCGGTTATGTTTGCTTAGTTTCAACTAATTCAGATGAAGTCTTAGAAGTCTTAGACTAATTCGGATAAGTCTTAGATTGAAATTGCTAATTTTAGAGAGCCAAGCCTTAAATAAAAAAGCATTCTTAAAAAATATACATGAATTTACATAAAGTTATCTTTATAAATCTTAATTTTTTTTTAGAATTATGACAATTATTTGCAACTTTCCATTATCATCGTCACATAATATAATATATGACGTAATACAACGTAAGTCTATATGTTATATTATTAACATGCAATTCCGTACAGAGTTAATTTTTAAAACTGTTACTCGCTTCAATGTAGTCGTCAATAGGTTTATTGAATATTCTTATTGTGTTTTTAATAAAAATCTTACTGTCCACAAACGTCTTAATTGCATAATAAAGGTGATTCAAATATTTACCATAGTACGATAAGCATTTCTTAGAGTGAATTCAAACATTATCCTTAAAATATTCATATCTTCTATCGAACTATTTCTTTACTTGACTTTAGTAACTTATTTCCACCATACTTAAAATCATTCATTGCAACCAAGATATCTAATACGTAGTAAGTTTTCTACGTTAATCTTCTCTATCACAAAAACATAATAGATTAACACATGAAACCATTACCCAGTAACCAATCGCCTTCGCTATAAAAACACATGTGTCCAATTCACCTGTATTTCCAATTAAGATTAATTGTGAATAAATCTTGATGTAGGGCGTCAATTGCATGATGTATCTATGTCGACAATATTTTCACCATAATTCGAGTTTACTTTGGTATTTTACTATTTTCAATCATTTTACTATTTTCGAGTTTACTCGCACTCCGTTTTCCCTGCCGAGATCAAAAGGCTGAAACTGCAGCACCAAAAGAGAAATCTCCGAGGAATATCGAATGAAGTTCTAATTTGTGGCCCCCAAAATGACGTTAAGGATAGGCAGGTACGTTTGCAGTCGCGATCACTAATCACGGGAAGGTGCAGGAACCACTGCACCCATAAAGATCGAGTGACAAGAATCGGATATGTTATAATTGAAGGCGACAAAGTCGAATGGCCACATCGAAGGCTCATTAGGACGCATGGACGCACCAGGGCGAACTTTGTCGTTTGTAATTAAGGAGATTGTGGAGGATAAACCGCAGGCGGACGCGGGGACTAAAAATAGTGGCGCTCTTTTCCTGCCTTCCTTGCTGTTCCTATGTAACAAAATATATTCGATCGGTTACGCATGGCCGCAGCCTTTGTATTTCCGAGCGGCCACTGCTTTCGATTCGTTGACTTCGGTTTGTTTTAAAAGCGGACTAAAAAGATCGTTTTGATATTGCTTGTCCGCTGACAATAAGAAACAGGTAGATAATAATATTTTTTATTGGGAAAGCAGCGCATTTTGCTTTTGGTGCACTCTTGTTGGGGAATTTAGAAATGATTTAATCGGAGGTAACGAGAAATTTATACTAGCGAATAGTGTTTTGAACGAAGAATATATGCTATTTGTTTGATGCATTTTGGAGAGATCGTAATGCAGGCGGGATTTGCAAATTGAGGAAATAGACAACTGGGAGATGGTTTAATCGAAAGTAATAGGAAATACGTATCTAATAATGTTACTTTGGACAAAAAATATATATAGCTTGTTTGACAAGGAATCACGATATATAAGTACTCAAATAAATTACTTAGTCCGTGTATAAATTAATAATGAAATGAAGAATAAAGCTTCTATAGGAATTGCAATGCAACATGATTCTGAACATGTTCTTAACTAGGACACACGTGTTACCGTCAAAATGATTAATCGATTGTTAATTTATTATTATTAAATAAATAAAAAATATGATTTATTATTAATAAATCATAACCAAACAAAAGGATCAAAATGAATAATTTGTTGATGTTTATCAAATTTACTAGTAATCATTAATCATTTCCAGTTATCTTTGGCGAATATGAAAATCGAAAATGTATAAAAAGGTAGCTAACTTGACCGAAAATGGAGGAAAAAACGGGCAATCTGACTAGGAAAGCGCAATTGTCAGCAATGAACTCGACTAAAGGAGTCAAAACTGTATTTCAGGTACTGATAAATAAACAAATTCTGGGAAGTACATTGAGTTCTGGCACCAGGCTGGACTCTACGTAGAATCAATCAACCAGAAGTGTGAACCTCTGCCAAAATTAACTAGCGGTGATTAGTTTTTAAAATCAGATTGATTCGATTTGATAAACGTGCTCTCCAGAATCAGTAAGGAAATCGATAATATATTTGTAAAAATAAATATAAAGACAGTACAGCAGAAATGATCATGATACATTTAAATCTTTGTGAACTCTATGAAATGATATTCAACATTCCAAACAATACTTCTGTTGCCTATTAAATGAATTAGGCAACGAAACTACCCAGTTCGTCAATTTGACAGCCCCGTTACTGGTTCCACGAAATAAACAATATTTTGCTTATTTCGTGAATTAGGCAATTTCACCAATCAGGCATAACATATATATAGACAAATAAATATATTTATATACGACAAAAAAAACTGAATTCATTTATTAATAAAAATGTGATTGATTTTATTGATAAATATAATTAAAAATGTCGGGTGTAACCAAGAATGTAAAGAATCTCGTGAATTTCTATTGGAAATTTGCAAAATTAGCCCATAACTCTATAAAAATTAGAGAGTGTAAATTACAGTTAAAATTAGAGATTAAATAGAGATGAATAAAGATAAAAATACAGATAAAAATAGATTACCTGAGTTTACTTAAAAACAGCAACTCCGCGGATGCACATTATTATTTTCTACTACTTCTTCATTCGGTGCAAAATAGACTCAAAAGAGTAAGTGAATAACTGTCAAACTAAACGGATCAGACTCGTTTCAGTACAACTCAATATCTATTTTGTAATTCACAAATAGAGCAATTCGCAAATAAATACCTGAATAAATAAGACTTGCGGAACTGTCACGTATTTACGTGAATCATGATTTTACTGAGCGTGAAATCAAGTCCTTCTACAAATACTCCGCATATATAAAATTCTACGGTGCGCACTCTCATAAGCAGGTTTGCTTATACGTCACATCACTACCTGCTACGAAATTTAAAAAGGAAAAATTCGTATCCGCTTCCTTCGCGCAGCACTAATCTTTGACGAAGCGCGTAACGGATAAAATGCTGGCAAATTTTACGATTGCAAATCTACAACGTCGGATTGACAAAGATCTATTTTATGAATCAATCGCGACTCACCTACACGTGGTTCTGGGCGTTTTCCATAACGGCCATGTGTGTAAAAGTTCTGCTGTGAGGCCACAAGGGTTAGAACCGCGCACGCGATCCACAAACACGCCGCAAGCTCTATTCCACCAAAGAACGGTACTGTACGTGTCATTCTACCTCTAGAAATCATCCTCTTGCCTGGAAAAAAAAAAGAGGAACGACATGACGCTTTTCAACACGACGCTATTCCTTCCCGATCTTTCACCTTCTTTGACGCCACGCCGATTCCAAACTTCGCGAACTTTCCCTCCTGGCTGATTTAAAAGAGATTCTCCGGCAATCGCGGGATTTGCATCCAAAGAAACCGCGGCTGCGCTCGAAAAACGACAATAAAACCGAACAGTATTGCTGGCTCAGGAGGCTGTGAATTTCGAGGACATCGCTTTGATATGTTCCGACACGTCTCGAAGTCGAATGCGCCCCCGCCTTGTACGTGCTATCGTGAAAAAGAAATGAGCAAGGATCATTCTTTCGCGCGCCTCCATTCCTCCGTGCAAACTTCTGCGCCCACCTTAATGAAAATGCTAATGTCTTCCGGAGCACACTTAATTTCTCAAAACAGTCCTTGGTACGTTTACCGATCACGAAGTAAATCCGCGATTTGAACGAAGATCTTTGATCACTGAATTTCACCTTCTACCTATGCTATCAACTATCCCCTTATGTCCCTTTGTAAACCATCAACGCCCAACAGAAAATGATCTCAGACCATTCTCCTCGATTTCAGTTCGTCTTCATGCGCCTTGACTCGATCGGTTGGAAATCGCAAATATCGTTATTGTTGTTTCGTGCAGCGAGGAGAACAAGGGGGAAAAGAAATATTGACAGTGGACGTGCAATGTACGGAATCTTGACGCTCTTTCTGTGCCGATACTGGCTTATATCTTCTCTAATCTATCTATCTCTAAACCAGGGATGAAGTAACTCGTGTGCGTGGTGCCGCAGAGGTGATAGGCGCGTGGCGGATGCCAGTGAAGCAACACGTAGGACCGACTGTCGTGTACCGTGACCCGCGAAACGCTTTATATAGTCTCACCTAACCACCCACGAGGTATCCTGGCACCCTCCCCGTGCCGACCAATCAGGCCTCGACGCGGCGGCACCCTCGACTTGTTAGCCTTGAACATTTTCTTTTTTTTTCTTTTTCTTCTGCAACAATTTAAACTGCATAATCGTACAGCCCGTGGATATCGAAGGCTCAACCGCGTATCTATGGACGTGCAACTTCGATTGCTTGCAGGCGCGAGGGTCGAATTCGATTTCATTTAACGGTCGGCGCTTTTTTGCACACCCACGTCGCCGCAGGTGTGTGCTCTCCTGCGAGCTGTGAATGCCTGAATAATTGAAGCAATAAACATGGCTACTGTTTCCTGTTTTTGGGGGAAAGGGGGGGGGGGGGAGTTGGTACATATGCGTAATGGTCTCACTCAAAATTCTACCCACTGACAATAGGGTTTCGCGTGCTACATTATTGAGAATAGTATAAATAATGTGGAGAGAAACGGGAGATTAAATTAATATAAGTGAATAATTGATAAATGCATGAGTATGGTCAAACCTTTGTGTGGTTTCTTTTTATGCGATTCTTTGTTGCGCAATTTTTTTTTTTTTGTTGCGTGATTTTGTTTAGTTTGATGTGCAAATAGGTATCGATATTCTGTTCCCCGTGTGTCAATTGGCCGCGATGTGAGGTCAATCTTAAGGGTGCTGATGTCGCTTATTTTTCTATCAGTGAGTGTGTACACATTGCATCGGATATTTTTATACTTATTTTAAAAAGGTAATTTCATTAGGCGCGCTCAATGTTCTCATATATTCCGTCAGATTACAATTCCGAATGAAATTTGAAATTCCAGAATGAGCTTCGATCGCGTATATCTGGCTATCGCTACGTTTCCAAGCAGCTGATCAAACGAGCGTCGCCGCAAAAACTTATCAACGATTACATGATAACAAAAAATAAATCAACTCCAATATCTACAACTGGCGCAAGCGATTATGAAATAGTTCATCACAAGAATGTGCGTGTTTTGGACTACGACGTGTAGTATTGAGTCATGTATATTTTGAACACTTTTCCCATGAATAAAATGAGAAATAAACATTTTTTTTAAGCGTTTCGATGCGTAATTTAATTATTTATTTTGCCTGGAAAGCACATTTTCGCCATTTCGTAAAGCTTTAACTTTTTTATGTGTTAACTTTAAATTTTTTATGCTGTTTGCCTCTACAGCCTAAAAAAGATTTTCTTTAATATGTTGCCAAAAATGATTCGTTATAGCTATTTATGAAGTTTCTGAGTGTTTTTGTTGCGCGGTTCTTATCTGATAATTGGTTTTCCAAACGTAAGTTTTGTTAACTTAAAGATCTCCTATTTTTACCGATAGTGCATATACAAGGTATTTGTTATATAAAAATAGGAATTACAGTGTAAATCCGTAAAAAAACAGTAATATGTACGAGTAATTTGGATTTTTGCTTAATAATTTATTTCATACAATTTACTTTAAAAAGCATATTGTTTGAAACAAAATGGACAGTCCCATGAATTTCGCATATTTTTGGTATGGTACTAATAATTGCAATGCAAGAGTACTTGAGATACATGATATAATGAAAAAATTATTGTATCGAATCTGCGTATAATAATATTTTGACAGTAGCACTGTATTAGCAAAAACACCTGTGTACATAAAACTTAAAGTAGAACTATAACCATACATCTCTTGCATAAGCGTTAACACGTGTTATTTACTAAATCATAAAGCATTTTCTAAAAATACAAACTTTTAAGAATATATAAATAGGTCCTCATTTTTTTATAATATTTAAACATTAAAGAGGATTACATATAGTATTGCACATAGTCGACTTGTTTCTTTCAAATTTTTTAATTATTCTTTTCTTTTTATACAAAATTATGTATTTGTTTTTCATGCAATAGTAAAACTTTTGTACATACACTAGTGTAGCATAAATACAACATGTATATATGTTAGATATACTCAGAATGTTACGTTTATTTTGAGTTTCGATAATTGAGAATGCAATGGCCCCATGCAATCACTCTGTTCCTCGTACGTGGTTAGTAACAGAACAAACTTGTCTTCTTTGATATTTCTTTTATTAATGGTTCTTCCTTTCGGTATAAGGGTACATATCTATTATCCTGTGAAGTTTCCACCATTTAAGAGAAATAAACGAAGAAAGAAAGGCTCTTATGCTTGAAACACTATAATATTTTCATATAAACTAAATAAAAGCATTTCTTTATATATATTCTATACTAATGATTAAACGTTTAAAAAATTTTATTTATTATGTGTAAATTTCTGCGTAGTTACATATTTTTTGGGATTTAAACTGATTACAGTTTCTGAAAAAAGGCAAGGACAAAGGATTTTCATTTTATATATTATAGAATAATAAGCGATTAAATTTTAAAAGATTTGAAAAAGAAACATTTATACGTTGTACTCTATATGTTAGTATATATTCATTTCAATCGCTTCACACACATCGTACGCAATTACAATTTCAAGACAAGCCTTTTCTCGTTTATTAGAATCACGGCTGCAAATGACGAGCGCGCTTCTTCACAGCTCGCTGGATCCCAGAGGACCGATCAGGTATCTACCGAGTGCAACGGTCATAAAAAACCTTGGACATAAAAAACAAACGAGAAAAAACGTCTCCACCACATTCTAAAGCACGTGATTTTTATCCGCGTGCCTTTTTTCTCCAATTAATTCTTTCGAAATATTTCGACCGTACCGACGATCTTTCTGCTCATGGAAAACGACAATTTTATAGAAAAAGAGTTACAGATTGTATCACCTTTGTGTGCGCTGTAATCAAAAACTAGATCATTGTTTGTGAAAAAAAAAAAAGGGAATGAGAAAGTAGAGAAGAGGTAACTTTACACTCCGCATATTTTGCCTTTGATCTGTAGAAATGGCAAAAAATATAACAGATTTTAGATATAAACTTATTTACATATACAATGATATTCATACATATTATTTTAACGATCCACCGATATTTTACCTGCGTCGTTCCATTCAAAGCAAGACGCATTGAATCAGAGAATGCATCATACTAAAATCAAACCACGTTATTAAGCATGATTGTTATTAGAAATTAAAATATTCATCGGTAGGATCCATGAACTTAAGTTTTGATAGACATAATAAAATCCATTAAGACGTGTTTTAGACGATTGCTATCATTATCGCTTTCATCGTCTTCTTTGCTATTAATGTTTGGAGTAATCGCATACGTTAACCAAATAATCTCTCGACTGTTCTTCTATTTTTGCCTATTGAATATACGTCTTTAATATTTTCAGTCTGAAATTAATTTTTTTTCAAAACTGTTATTTATTAAACTCATTACATCATTAACAATTATATCAGATAACATAGAGTGCGACTTGAGGACAACAATGAATAAAAATTTTGTGAAAAAGAAGTCACTATAGTAAGCATCAGTAGGATTATATGCTACTGTAGTATAACAAAGAACAATTTATTTTTTCACTGAAACATAACCAAGATTATAACAACGCTGGAAACGTTTAAATATCTCCTTCTTTCTGCTACACACTGTAAACATGTAAACGTAATGTGCATAGTAATATGTGTATAGGCAAATTTTTAAATTTCTGGTTATTTAATCAAGGCAACAGGACGTACAAGTTTGTAAAATTCCTTCAATCTTTGCCACATTTCTTGAAATATTTTTTTAACGGAAACTGCAATATGAATTGGCTGAAACGAAAGAAGTAAAATTTTTCGAACCGCGAAGGATTACTTCTGTTTTCTTCGAAAGGAGGACTTTTTAATATGTTTCATATATCTCACGTTGAGTTTTCTAATCAGGCTATTTAGAAATGTCTTAGCAAAACGAAAAATTAAAAAGGAATTGTTTCTTACCAATTGTAAAAATCGCACGACATACGCTAGAAGTAAATTGGAAATAGCGTGACGAGATACATCACAAGTAACAAAAAATCGGTCCGGCAGGGAACATTTTATAGATAAAAATTATAATTTCATTCCCTTTTTTTTTTTTTTATAAACGTGAGTGGATAAGGCGTATATAATTATTTCCATCATCTCCCAAGGTACATCTGAACACGTATTGCAAATACTTTCCGCCATCTATCGCTACCATCGATCGCCATAGAAAGTGTTCCAGCAGTTCGAACATTTCGATTTGTCGAAACGCATTATCCAGTGTCATTGTATAATTGCAATCGTCCACCGTGATCGTCGAATGGCTCACAGCCGAAGTGCCTTGCCGGATACGCAAAAGTTTAATGCAACCTGGATGATAAAGCCTCTAGAGAAATCCCGTTTCTAGAAGCGGTGGCTCTCATTAAAAGTGGGGGGTTAAAGCGAGAGGCTCTTGATTAATGAGGCATAAAAACGAGAAGAGTGGTGCCAGGTCCTAGATAATATGAATAATATCAAGTTTGTATACGTTTAATGAAACCCAGAGTTAAAATATTTGATCCGCTATGTTTTTCGGTTAATAAATAAATTGGCGGTGTAAAAAGTACACGATGTTGTCTAATCGTACAATTAAAACCCCATTTTGCCATATATAGCTTTGTTGTTACTAATAATCATTTTCTTTTGTACTATGATTGTATATCGTTTATTGAAAGGACGATAAAATCACATTAAAACACATAATTCTTTTGCGAACAAGTTAAGGTCCTATAAATATTATATGATACTGAGATATATTACAATTAAATGGCACACTTTTGATCATGAAAAATGTAGACACCAAGTTTAGCTAAATAGTATCATAGCTTTTTTCAGTAGGTGCTTTTAAATAAACGAAAATAAATCAACTTGAGCAACAAAAAGGATATTTTGATGTCGACAAATTCTCGGGGATACAAAAGCCGTGGAGTGTTTGAAGAGTGTTAGCAAGTGAAAATATACATTTTTATTGATCTTACATCGAGCAGATAATAATAATATATAAATATAATTATAATTATATATTTATTATTATAATAAATTTGTAAATATTTATAACATTTATTTATTACACAATATTGATATATATATATTTATATTATTTATTCTATTATAAATGTTTAATTTATACATATAAATATTATTATTATAAATATTAAACAATTCTTCCATGGTCTGTGGATGAAATTTATTAGATATTAACAATTTTTCCATGTTCACATTCCTTGAAAAATACGAACAACTATTTCGATTAGTGTTAGTAAGCGTTAGTAAAATTGTTTGAGGCAAGCGAGAGGATCGTTGCGGCAGCGGCTTGCCCAAACCAGATAAACATGTGTTGCAGCCGCGAGTATTAGTTGAAAATTAAGGAAAAGCCGCCTTGACGAATGAGAGAACTCCTTCGTCCAGACAGTTTCGTTAACTTTCGACCGTCCCAGCTGATTACTACAAGCCTGGCCAAACTTAATCGGACATCGGCTAGATTCTATTTGGCACTGGCCAAGAACCACATTCGTAAAGGTCCGAGGTTGGTCAAACCGGGAAGAAGTGCACTTATTTCAGAGATGTAATCCATGGTAAAATTCTACTGTAAGACCTTTATCTCAGCCATTAACACTAAACCTATTAGCCACTCTCTGGACATATTTATATATACCACGTATATTCTTAAAAAAAGCTCTAAGAAGATATGTCGATAGACTGATAGAATAATTCACACTCTTACGAAGTACAGCGATTTTTCTAAAAAACTACCGATTCTTCATGTTAACCGCTTTGATAGGTTTAGTGTTAAAACAAAAGTAAAGATTCGGGGTAAGCGTCTTCACAACTGTATGTTATTATCGACAAAATCATAGAAAAGCTGTTGGTAGATGATAAAACAATGAGTAGAGACAATTTTTATCGAGAGAACTTGAATTAAGCCGATGCTTGTGCTTAAAGCTAATGTAAGTTTCGTATATGACACTACTTCGCGGACTGTTGCCAATATTAAGAGATAAAGGATCAATTTATCCGCGTGGTTTTGTACCTCGTGGCTAAACCCAATGCTTCGTCATTGTGATACAAAGAAAGAGGGCAACGTATGTGCGTCAATCGCAATCCCTAAACGCCACGTGCCAGGCGTGCAGCAATGCAATCGTTATCGCTTCATTATCGCACATTGTATCCAGCCTAACGTTGAAATTGTTATCGAGTGGTTAGTGCCATAAATTTCAACAAAACGTAATATTGCAGTGACGATCCATTAGTCAATTTTTCAGATCTAATCAGAGTTGCGCAGTCAACGAACGTTTGATCTTCCTTTCGGCCGCTTTAATGAGGTTTCTCGCTCGAACCACGTTGAAAGACCGTTTTTCCCAAACGTTTTTTAATCGTAAGTTAACCAGTTAACTGCGTTCCACGTAATTACACGTAAATCCAGAACTTTATTTCGGTGACTTATTATTAACCTTCTCAACGATGAATTGTTAATATTTTATAGAACAAAAATCATCTTTGTTTGATGTTAATCACGCATAGGTGAAGGATGTTTAAAACTAATTTCCGCAGTTGACTGATTAAAGATATCAATACAGCAGCGCAATAGATATACATTCATACCTTATTTTCTGACTTTATTTACCTTGAATCTTTCTATGTAATATCCGAAATATTTTGTTAATATTATATGGTACTTTGAGAGGAAATAAAAAAGCGTGCATAAATTGCTTTTTAAAGAGAAATTATATTTTAGTAATTGGGTTTGGAGCACTCTCGTTCGAAAATATCAGTGACGGTACGCATATATTTTTCATGCTGCGAAAAAAAAAGACTTCCTTCAGCTGATATATATATATCGGGAATTTCAGCGGAGAAGACAGATTTTTCCAATATATATATATATATGAAAACTCTGTCTTCTCCGCTGAAACTCCCGAGACGAACGAGGACAGCCTCCTCTCGCGTGCAGTGAGTACCCAACGGTTCCTGTGCGCAAGGAGACAGGCCCAAAAGTCTGGATTGCCCTGAAATGCCTAATAAAAGTCCTACAGGATTTAAGGCCGTAGGAGCGTTCCGACGCCGGTCAAGCAACCCACGACCGGACACTTTCCGTTCGTCAAGGTGATGCCCGCTGACTCAAGCTAACTATCACTGTTCCGGCCGTAAATACGGAGGGAGGACGTGCTAGACCACAATCAGTTAGCCCAGCGCGTGCCTGAGTAGCACACGTGGGACCGGAGACCTCGGTTCGGCCGGGCGATAACACGGTGACTCAGGTTAGCGATAGGATTTCTGAAGCGTACGACGACGTGAATCAAAGGTGTTGGCTTAGCCCCACAGTAGCAGCTTACAGTATCATAAGGCAGTACATAAGGTGTAGCAACGATCGGCAGGTCGCCTTAGCAAGCTGGGCAATCGACCCACACGATGATCGAGTATAGATACCCTGACAACTACTGCACCGCTTAAAAGACGCAATAATTCGTCTACTCTGTTCCCCCTTATGCAGGGCACAATAGTGGGAAAATCGAAGATCAACGGGGCACCTCAGTGAGCTGGTTTCACCTCGACCCTCTATGTGGGCCTGTAAGAGTCGCCAGGGATAAATATCTTGTTATGCTTCTACAGCAGTTTCACCTTCTCTTGCACGTATACTGAAGCTACGTTTGTTGTTTGAATATTGAGCATATATGCTAACGCAGAAGGCGTATAAAATAAATGAAATATAGTGGAGATTCGGATAAATGACTTTAAGGTGCTATGGCTATATGTTCTCTATGGAAAAATCGACTACCGGCTTGACTATTTTACGACGAGTGTCCAGTCCTTGCCACGACCAGAGCTCCTACGGTCCCTTCGGTCGAGAAAGAGGGAGTGGGGATATCCTTACCACTAGCCCTAGAGGGCCCTAAGGTGGGGACTTACACCCCACCACTTTCCACGTGGTGTGGGTATGCTTACGTGCGTACGTACGGTTACAATAGCTATCGTATAGAGTCAATATGCCGAGGTTTTAATGGTGTAAAAAGTGGGAAATATAAAATAAGCAATTAGGGAAAACACTGAATTTTTCGTAATATAAATGTATTTCTTCTACAGCGGCTTAAACTCAACTCTTTTTCTCAACTCTTTAAACTAGACTGTCCAAATTCGACTGTTCTCGCAGTGCCCCAGAGAGTGCTCCAGTCTCATGTTGTCCCATACACACACACTTTCGTACGTTCAAGAGTCTAGGACACTTAAAATTCATATATGCCTTGTATATACAGGGTGGGGCAAGAACTCTGATAATCTGGAATATCTCCGCTATTTTTGGAGATATCAAAAAATTGATATACAAAAGTTGCACGGCATGAAGAGCGCCGTAATATGCCAACGACAATTTTTTTTTTGTGAAGGCGCTTCAAAGAATTCAAGGTCGCCGCCATTTTTTAAATGGAATGCTATACTTTTTTATCCCTGATGCAACAGTGGGCATTGAGACAGTTCCAATGACCTATATTACAAGATAATTTGGTATTGATAAAGTAGTAAAAAACAAATATTCTTACATTATGAAAGATGCTCGAAGTGATGTCCATTTGCATCGATGCATCTTTTCAAGAATATTAGAAACAATTTTTTTTTTAATTAACATGGTATACATTTTTATTCTTAATAGAATAACGGATGTTTAAACAATTTTATGTAAACCTAATACAAGATCGCTAAATTGTAGATAAGAAAGTAAGATCAAGAAATATTGAAAAACTTTTTTTTAAAGATATATTTAAAAATGTTCTCAACACGTTGTCTTTCTTTTTGTTTGTTTTTTCAATAAATTGTTGTTATCAAATGTACTTATGTACTGTAAATTGATTTTTCTATTGTTTGCTTTACGTTAATATCAGTTTTATGCTTTAGGAAAGAGTCTCACGAACGCGCGCGCACGTACCTATATTATTATAAATACGTACGAGCTATGCATAGTGACAAATGGACATCCTCTGCAATTCTTATACAGTTATTAATTCAGTGCAAATTAATATGTTTATTGTATGTTGTTGATTTGACGCTCGATAACAGTGCTTGCAAGAAGCACTGCATGCCGCATAAACTTTGTTCAATTTATGAATCAATTTTCAAAACAGAAACACCGTTGCAAAGCTAGTTTTCTGTACTCTTTACTAGTATGCATAAATCTTTCTATTACGACTCTTTAGAGTCACATCAAAACCTCTGTTAGGGTTTGAAGATACGTTAAAAGTAACTATGAAGAAATGTGCTCACTTGGAAACAAAACGCCCGGTTCGAGTGTGCCCAAAGACTAAAGTTAAATCACAAAACAAAGGCCTTGTTTTTATGATGGTTCACTTTGTGTGTGTGTGTGTGTGTACGCTAGCGCGTGCTTTTGTACGTATCTACGTACGTGTGTATGTATGTATGTATGTATGTATGTATGTATGTATGTGACACACAGATTGTTTAAAAAACTTTTCTGTATGACTGGAAATGGTCAGGTGAAAAGTGGGCAATTTTCACGTCTTGCATGGTGAGAAACACTGACGTAAAAGGACGTTTCAGAAGCACTCAAACCTTGGGTTAAATTAATTAAGGGCCTACGCGTAACGAAATCATCCACTCACAGTTTCCCTACCTGCGTTGCTTTATGACGCAACGCCAACGTTCTTTTCAGGATAAAACCTTACTTTGGATATCACGGGATAGTCTACATAGTGGAGTATTTCCTTGGAAATAAATATACATATTGTGCATATGTATGAGCCGCGCAATTGTCAAATCAATTAATCGAATCAATTGATTTCATAAATAAAAATAGAGGCAAGTGTTAAAATCTAATATAACTAGTATTGATAAGTCAATCGTCTAATATATACTTATCCGTGTTCACTTAGAATTGATAAAAGTGTAGAAATACATTTGAACACCATACGTAGCAAACTTTTCGTCTTTTATTATAAAACACGCCTATACGCATTTTTTTCCCGTCAAGCATTTATATATTAACAAATAATTTACTATCAGTCTATTATCGCTCCGTGATGGACAGGAGAGTCGCTTCATGAGTACCAAAACCGCGCGCGATCTCGCGTTTTTTTCCTACCGAACCACCGAGCGTAACATATCCGTAAATTATTAACTAAGTAGAACCGACGACACAAAGCTCCTCCGCTAAGAACTTTCAATGTACAGCTTTTACAACGATCAAGACAAATAATACGAAGGAAAAATATATCGCTCTTAGCTCTCCTGTGGCGTTTTTAAAGGTACAAGCCAATGAAGAAGTTAAAAATTAAAAATTATAGTGGAAAAATAATATTTACATGAACGTGTACAGAAAAGGTGTCCCTGGCTAATATGTGTATTTATAGTAGATGGAAAAATAAAATTAAGTTGTTCTTGAGGTTTGTATTGTAACCGTACATTATACTCTGTACAGCTACATACGTACTAATCTCTTGTCCCATAGCACAATACATACGTGCAGCCCACCCGTATCGATGAGCCGCAAGGGAAATATCTCTGCTAGACAACAGAAATGCGCATGCGCTACTCCTATTCTGCTTTTTGGTATCGACCGAAGGAGCTAGATATCGATCGAGAGATCGGCATTCGGTTTTCGGTAGTCACCTAGATTGAGAGCCTTTAACAACCTTTTCAGATAGAACTTGAAAATCGTATCACGCGTCGGATATAAAAGTCTTAGAAAACGGGTGGACGAGAAACGACGGGTAACTGAATCAAACAGACTTTCGGATATTGAGCACAACCACAATATCCGCGGCTATTACGGGCGCCTCAAACCGAGAAGTCGTGTATACAAACCGCAACACGGCATTGTTCTTGCTAAATGTCGAAATCCTCGCTGATCGGTACAGCGACATAAGATTCAAAGTAAATCACGTCGATAAAGGCAACCCACCGGAGTCCGAAAATCAGCGTGATTTCGTGGGAAATCGTACGTATAACATTTATCTCCTTTCTTTTCTTTTAGGAAAGAATCCTATTCCTAAAATTCCTCCCACGACTCTAACCGTTGCACATTCTCAGGAACGAGATCTTAGCCGAGGTTACATTCGCGTATTCTCCCGACGATTCTCCGACCTATTAGTGTACGGATGCGAGTGCTCTGTATTCTCGGGAAGGTGATTTCTGTCGAGCTCGCACTTGTGTGCCCTCAAAGAGATTATCCGACTTATCAGTGGAATGTGACGCATTCTCCTCCTAAAATCCTTAAAGCGACTGTAGCTCCTGCATATTCTCAGTAACGAGATCTTACCCAAGTTCACGCTCGTGTGTTCTCCCGACGATTCTCCGACCTGTTAGTGCACGAAGAAGACTGCTCTGTATTCTCGGGAAGGCAATTTCTGCCCCGTTTGCATTTGTATGCCCTCAAAGAGATCGTCCGACTTGCCAGTATAGTGAAAAGCATTTCCTGTAATGCGCAAAAAAGCTCGCAAGGAAAGTTTTCCATACTTATCGTGACCTCGTTACTATTATTGTGTAGAGACAAGAACGAGAAACCCTGAGCCTTTCCTAAAGTATTTGAAAATTATTGACGAGACTTCAACATAAATTGCATGGATCAGTAGGACGAACAAATAATAATATTAAGACCATAGTTTGACCTTGCTGTAGCAAATCCCGAACTATTTCTGTTTATTCCAGAAGGCTCGAATATTACGCACTGACCATTTTAAGTTTTTGGTCATATTCTACTTGGGCCGTTAGGCTTTAACACAAACAAGGAACGGAGATATTTAAAAGAAACTCAAAAGTATGGTTACAGTATAGTATTGTGCAATTCTTAGTTCTCCCGAAACACACTGGAAATAGTACAAATTTATTTTTATAATTAAATTGGATAGATTTTATATAACATTTATTTTTAATATTTTCATATTTTTAAAATAACCTTTTTTACCCCTGTGGCGATTTGAACCTACAGGGTGGCTAAATTCTGTTGATATATATACACACACACACACCAACATTTGGCCACTCTGTAAGTTCAAATCGCTATAATCGACATTCACGAATCATAGACCAGAAATTTCCATTACCGGTTCATGGAAATCCTCGTTATTTACTTCCTGTCGGGTGAAATGCTGCCAGGTTATCATATTCATAAGAAAATTTCGATGTAGTACAAACATGACGGTTCCTCGGCACATTATACTACCATAAGACAGCTCATCCAATATTTGATAGAAAATTTCCTTGAAGCTGGATCATGGCACTATAAATAGATCTGTTCGTTCTCTTGACGTCACATTGTTAGTTTCCTTTTTACGGGGTACTGTAACCGTTCTTCTTTTTTGTGTTTCAGTTAGCTTTCAAAGAAGAAGAAATTCCGAAACGGATTCATGGAAGGATATACAAATTTAAGTGGGATTCACACACTGGACGAAAGTATGCACATCACATAAAAGGAAAAACTTATGAAATAGTGTTGAATAGTCGAATTTATCACAAAAAAAGAGAAGAAGAGAAAAGCACAAGGAGAACAGGGATGCACACTGCCCTTACCCGAGCTAACCGGCGTAAGACACAGACTGGATCGAAAGAATGTATGCAATTATTCATAAAATAAAAAAAATTATACTATTAGCGGTGTGTTGTAGGAGTTAGAAATTACAGGATTTCCTAGATATAAAGACAGCGGACGGTTTGCTTAGCTGACTCAACGGTTTGACACACTTACGCCAGTCAGCTACGGATGAGGGGTTTTTCTGTATTTATCCGTGGAGACAATTTGTCTTCCGAACGGCACAACGCTTTTCGCCCGGATGCCTCCAACTATTGGTACTCGCACCCACACATTCTCAGATTACATGATGTACCATAATCCGGCACGTCCGTTCCTTATACGCGTTTCACACAAAGTGCCTCCCCAGAGACCCGCCGCGAGCCATTCGAAATCTGTTTTCAAAAGACCCTCCTGAAGAGCGCACCCTTCCGGGGATATGAGGGACGAGCAAGGCTTGTAGGAGGCTGTCTTGAACTTCGAAATTCCTCGATCCACATATAGGTAACCGGTCGGTTACAATATATCAAAACAAAAAAAAATTATGAAAAGGTTTTAAAAAGGAGAAAGATACATGCAACAAAGAATTCTATATACATATATAGCTATCAGTTCAGATTTTATATAAAGATTTGCTGGACACCATATTGAACAGTGTTTGAATTAAGTTAAAGCATATTCTTCTCACGTTTCTTTGGTTGAGTTAGAGACAAAATAAACACTAAAATATATGCGTAAAATAATACTATAGGTCTACCTTAAAATATCTTTTGAAATCCGAAGCAAAACAAGTCAATATCAAATTTTTACACATCATTTTGAAACTGTGATATTTGCGGAAAAAGCCGACATCTTCACTGCCATACTTTCCACTGGTACAACTTAGAATACTTGAGACAACTATCGCGAAGTACCGTTAGGAAACATTAGGATGTTACAGGAAATCTTATACTGTGAAAAAAATAAAAACTACAGCACTCAGTAGTATTTAACCTATGCTGCTGCAACGGTTATTTAGGAAATGTATTTCTCTCCTTTTTCTGTTTATTTTCTTCTGATCCGAATTTGTAACGATGTCTTCACATGAACTTTTTATAAACAATGACGACAAGCAGTCAAATCGTTATTATATTTGCGACTATATATCGATCAACACACTTGCTTGATGATATGGGAAAATTGCATGAAAAAATAATACATCATTTTTTGTTGCCGGTGTTATGCAAGGGCGCGCACGAGTGTCGAGCTTGTATATTGGCAATGTTCTCACGACAGGCAACAAAAGAATGAAAGAAAAGGGAAGTTTATCGATTTGTTTCAGGCATGAAAGCTAGTTAAGATTGTGATTGTCTACTCCCGTACAGGTACCTGGGATGTTATCGGCCGAGGATGGGGAATTTAAGAAGAAAAACTGTTAATGATTTAACAGCAGATCAATTGCAAATAAAAATTAACATACATTTTGAATGAAATATAAAAGTTACATAAAATTTAGAAAGGATAAAAATCTAAATGAGATTATAACGTCAACGTGCTTTGTTTGGAAGGTGTACAATTATATATTATAAATAATTCTGCATTCCCTTGATGGTATAATTGTCAGGATTACAGAGATAGGAATTTGGTATAGGTGCAAAGACGACACCATAATGTTTTAACACGAAATACTATATAAAAATGTAATATAATATTGTATTAGCGGAAGGGACATACCGATGATAACACGAGAATTTTGTAATAAATTGATACTCTGAGGTTCTTTGCACGCTGTTACGCCAATACACTTTGCACACTTATGCGCTTGCAGTGGCCACTGTCTGATCCACCGGAGGAGACCCGTCGTACGCGGACTGTCTGAAAAGGTTTTTGATATAATCTGGGACAACGATAGTGGTATATAACTAATGAAACGTGAAAATTATAATAATATGCATCAAAGTATACATTAGGAACTCCTAATCACCTTGCTCGTGACATATTTAAGATATTTCGTGAATATGGTCTGATCAAGCAGTCACATTTCACACTTTGGATAATAATTTTCCATCTGGTTATGGTGGAGCCAAATTTTAGTGGTCAGAGCGTGATGCGATATTGAAGATATTGCGTGTAAGAAAGTCAATAATTTTTGTCCACATAGTGCGTGGTTCAAAATTAATTAAAGGTTTATTAAACTTTTGGAATACTTGAAAAATAGAAATTATATAATATAAGGTAGGGAAATGAGCCGTATCAAGAAAAAGGCGTGGAAATAAGTGAACACTGGGATAACTGGACCGGGACTCCAACCCAGGACCTTTCGTTTGCCACACGACTGCTCCACCACTGAACTACCCAGGCCCTCCGGGTACTTTTCCGGTCCCACTTTTCAAGTGTTCCAAAAGTTTATTAAGCCTTTAATTAATTTGGGCAATGTACTATGTGGAAAAATGCTCCATAATATTTAGGAATTATCTTAAGTGAGCATTAAACTTTAAAATAACTGTGGTAAAAATTATCTATTTGGGTAATCCCAAAGGAGTTCCCAAAGATTATAGTATGATGAGATCGACGACGAT